>CABHPQ010150069.1:0-46573 GCA_902168405.1 Peromyscus aztecus
TCCTTCTTCTATATTTTATTTTATATTTCATGTATATGTGTGGATACCTGCAGAGGCTAGAAGAATTTCAGTAAATTTATCTTTTGATTCCTCTGCAGTTGGAGCTATAGACAGTAGTGAGCTGCCTGACAGGGGAGCTGGAAACTGAATTCAGCTCCTCTGCAAAAGCAGGAAGTGCTGTTAACCTCTAAGCCATCTTTCTAGTCCCTCAGCAATGCTCTTTATTCACTTCAATGTAGTCATTAGAGTCTCTGAGGTGTTCTGACTCTTAGATTCATTTCTGAAGTTCTCAAAGGACTTTTCCAGTTATAGAGAGTTGTGAAATTATTATGTAGGCGAATGGATTCTATTTTGCTGATGTAATTTCTTTAAATCTTTAGACTTTTAACTATTTATTATTAAAGAACATTACATTCTCATTTGTAATACATAAGAAATGTGTGGAGAACAACTTGTAATTACTCTTTGTTTTAGTATTTTTCCCTTCATTTTTTTTCTATGAATCTTAAACCTTGCTATCTTCCTGTAAAAATAAGTTTTACTTAATATAGTATCCAATGCATTCTCTATAAAACAATAAACTATTCATAGAATCACTTGAACTTTTGTGATACTCAGATCTATGAATATTTCATAGTTTATTTGAGCATTTCTTAATCTTGAACCATTTTAATATTTTTCTTTTCTGCAAGGGTCACTGAAAACAGTGAACATCATTGATTATGTATCATCACCTG
This sequence comes from Peromyscus aztecus, assembly GCA_902168405.1. Taxonomy (NCBI): domain Eukaryota; kingdom Metazoa; phylum Chordata; class Mammalia; order Rodentia; family Cricetidae; genus Peromyscus; species Peromyscus aztecus. Next base: position 738 of record CABHPQ010150069.1, read on the forward strand.
AACTTAAAACATGATCTAGCCAAGTGGCTAAAGGCACAGAGTTTAATTAAAATCATTTTGACTTTGGACAATTTTATTTATGTCCTATCTCTGCTTCCTTACCTGACAAATATAGTTATAGATTATAAAATCCATAATATATGAGCTTTGTTTTAGGTTAGTAGAATCTGTTTGCTGTGATTTCTCTAGAGGTAGGAATTTGAAATGTTTTCAGGCTATAAATTTAAAGGTTGAACTATTGAATCATACTCAGAATATTGCATATTTCTTACAGAGGTTCACCTTATTTCGTGTGAGTGTGTGTGTGTGTGTGTGTGTGTGTGTGTGTGTGTGTGTAGGCATCCTCGTGTATATAGGAAGCACTGTGTATGCATGTGTGTATAGAAGCTAGAGGAAAACCTTAACTGCTCTCCCTCAGGAACATCATTTACATTTATATATTTAGTGATTTATGTATATATACTTAGTGTATCTTATGTTGAGAGAAGATATCTCACTGACCTGTGAGCTTGCCAAATAGGCCAGACTGACAGGCCAGTGAGCCTCAGGGATCTACTTGTCTCCATTGCCTCTTCCTTGGGATTCTAAATACATGAATGCCACTGTATACCTTTTGTATTGTGGTTTTTGGAATTGAACTCATGTTCTAGTCTCTGCAAAGCAAGTGTGCAACTGATTGAGCCACCTCTCTAGCCCCCATTTTTGTTGCATTTATGGTTATTAAAATATTAGGCATTAAAGGTAAAATAAATATTGAAGTATTTCTTAAATTTCAATTAACCTGAGTCAGCTGTAGTAAGCAGTCAAGGTTTTGGTTGTGGAGAACAGTACATGTTCCCTTTTTACCAATCACAGATATTCAAACAGGAGCCGTTCTTGCCAAGCCTCTATCCAGGGAACTGGCAAGGTTATGCAGCTGAAGAGTGAGGCCCATGAGTTGTTTTCCACCCATGACCTGTAAGCACTGCAGCTGAGCTTTTTACTTGAGAGTTGCTTTACTTTTTCCTGTCATTATTTTTCAGACATAAGATTCAAAACTAAATTCTCTTTTCAATTATCTGTGATATTTGAGATTGGACAAGCAGAATTAGAATGAAGTTCATGAAAAAAGAATGCCTTTATTTATAATTGATGTTAATTTAACTTAGTGTGATTTCATATAATAACCACTTCTCTGTAAAATTGGGGCTGGGTGTGTTCATTCCAGTGAAGACTGACATAGTATTGTTAAGAGTAATGGACAAGAAACAGGTTTGAGCCAAAGTAACTTTGTAGATAATGGTAAATAATTGATCCTTTCTAGAAGTAAGACTTCACAGAAGCACAAACTACAAGTGAAAAAGGGGAGGTCGGGATCTGAAGAAGGCATTGGGGTTGGGGAGGTGGATCAGTAAGAAAGGTCATTTATTACTCAAACATGTGCATGTCCCAAGCACCCACATAAAATCCCAGCAACCTTTAACTCTAGCATTGTGGGGGCCGAGACAGGAAGATCATTGGTCTTGTTGACCACTAGCTTAGTTTCATGTTCACTGAGAGAACTTGCCTCAAAATATTAAGTGGTCTGCTTTAAATTTACTCTTAAAAAAAGTAAGAAAACAGAAAACATGACATTCTCCTCTAGCCTGTGAATGCCCACAAGTGAATAGATATCTGCACACACATGTGCTCATACATTCACACACTCACATATACACATTATCAAATAAATTATTAAAAATTTAGAAAAAAGGAATTAAAGAATTAAAGCCACCAATAACCCCATTATATAATTTGGAGGCTAAAGTTATCTTGGATGTTAGGTATATGCAGGTACAGACTAAGATCACATAAGAAAGTCAGTTTCTTTTCTTCTTTTTTCTTTTCTTTTCTTTTCTTTTCTTTTCTTTTTTCTTTCCTTTCCTTTCTTTCTTTTTTTATGATCTAGGGAAAGCTGTCACTGTGTATTTATTCATCTCTAAGTCCTTCAGGAAGTGTCTGCTAATGAGGTTTGTGGTACTGGGCAGCAGGGTTACCAATCCAGAGAAAAGTGAAGAATATTGCTGGTGGAGAGGGAAGACATGATATAATTAACTTGTGACTTTATATATAATGAAAGTGACATTTGCATCCTTCTTCTATATCTTCTGTAGTTTTCCAGTTCTGCCAATCATAATTCAGAATTCCAAGAAGGACAACATTTTCTGCATTGATAAATAGAGTAACAAAGCTGATGGAATGCATTGATCATCCATTTGAGGTAGGTTAGGTGTGGTACAATCAGGAAAACCAATATAGATTCTGTACAATGGGAAGATGATCTTAAAACTGGGCTTTGCCCCAATCCAGGTGAGACAAATAATATTTGGTCATTGTAGTGAATGCATCTTTTCACATACTCTTCAAAACAAGACCTGATATTTACATATGCTTTGCTGCTAAAGTTTTCCTAGTCCTGCTTGGCCCTCAGTCAGGAAAAATCTCTCTCACCCACCAGTCCTGCAGCCGCTCAGGCCCAACCAAGTAAACACACAGAGACTTATATTTTTTTTAAGTGTATGGCCATGGCAGGCTTCTTGCTATCTGTTCTTATATCTTAAATTAACCCATTTCTATAAATCTATACTTTGTCACATGGGTCGTGGCTTACTGGTACTCTACATCCTGCTCTTCATCACAGTGGCTGGCATCATCTCTCTGCCTCAGCCTTAAACTTCCCAGAATTATCTCTCCATGTCCCGTCTCTACTTCCTGCCTGGCTACTGGCCAATCAGCACTTTATTTATCAATCAATCATCCACAGCAATGCTTTCTTTATTACTTCATATCTTACTTGTGGATAAAATTCAAACTAAATTTATCCCACTTAATAACTCAGAATTAATTTATCATGTAGAATCAGGTGGGCCAGCCCGTATCTTATGTGCCTAGCATCTCTCTTCCCCTCCAAGCACTAAGTGGGCTCAACCCTGCTCAGTTTCTAAGATGACAGAGATTGGGCTCATTCAGTGTGGTATGGCTGCAGACCCTGGCATCACTCCTGAACTCTTTTCTCATCCCATGTCTGGCTTCTGATTTGGCTTGACTTCCAACTCTCTTGTCTTCTCACATCATGTATGAAAATATCAGAAGGAAATAAAGTAGTTTTAAAAAATAATTTTAAAACAGTGCCATTTGTTATGTTTTAGTGAGAAATATTAGAAGACTCCTTAAAATATTATAGTTGATTGAGAATTGAATCCAATTAACTTTTCAAAGATTGGTGAGAAAATCTGTAGAACTAACAATTTTCCTTTGAATGTTTGATTTCCTTCTAGAATGTTCATGTTAACTCTCAATTTTCAAAATTTACCCAAAAGAGAAAGCAAATCTTGCAAAAAAAAATCAAGAAAACAGCAAGTCCACTAATGATAGATGAATATGAGCTAAATTATATATTTTCAGCCTTTAAATGTACAACACAGATGTGACCTTTTATTTTCAGTTACAAATAATGAAATGAGAAACCATTTTGTTCAACATTGCTAATTAACTAGCACACAAATTAATTACTTATTCCACAATAAATACCTGAAGATACATAGAAAAGCCAACAAAGAAGGCAGGGAGGGAGGAAAGGATGGGAGGAGGAAAGAAGGAAGTAATGGGGAAGAAAAGATGGAGGGAGGAGAGAAGGAAGGAAGGGAGGGAAGGAGGGAGGGAGGGAGGAAATGAAGAGGTGGGATGATGGCATGAGAAGATTCTTAGGGGAATTCTAACCTGGTAAGGACTTTGACATCTAGCACACAGTCATATCTGACTGTGCCCCATAAATTGAAAACCTAAAACTGATTAGTTCTATAGAATCACAAAGTACTGCCTTACCTATGAAAACAAATTCAAGAGGAAGCATTTCCTGGCTGCACTAGAGGATCCTGATAATATTTCCAATTCCCAGGGAACATGGCTAGAAAATGTACGTCACACAAAAGACCTCAAACTCACTCTCACTTCTTCCTATGCTTATAAAGTTTAAGTTTTCTCTACCAACATGATACAAGAATATCAAGAGAGTCAATTTCCACATTTAATTGTTCACCATTCTGAAATCTTACCCCATTATAATAAAAAACTAACCGATCATGTGAAACCAGAAAGGTGAACAGTCTGGAAAACAGATGCAAACATCCGGTACAGTGGCATCTTCACAGAGCAAAGGATGCAAGGAAGAGGAATCCCTAAGCATGTAATTACAAGTCAAAGGAACTCAAACACCCTACAGGAGTTTTTTCAAAAGATGGAAAAAAAACCAGAACCACACCTTACCACTACAGATAGGAGAAGTATCTTAGGTAAAGCTGGGGAGATGACATCAGTGGTAAAGCAGTGACCTTCCCAAGCATGAGGACCTGAGCTCAATCCCTATAACCCTCATTAAAAAACAGGCATGGTGGCACACTTATAATGCCAGCTCTGGGGAGGTGAGACAAGCTGATTCCTGGGGATTTCTGGTCAGACAGCATAGTCTAATCAGTAAGTTCTAAGCCAGAGAGAGGGTCTGTCTCAAAGTATGTGAATCGTGGCCCTGAAGATGACACCTGAAGTTGAATTCTGGTTTCCAGATGAATGCATACATGTGCACATGCACACATCCACATACATACACATAGACACACATGTACAGAAACACATGTACACACAGATATTCTACCATAACTATTTTACAATAAAGAGCTTTGAAGTGCTCTATGATAGAGTGGAAGGATCAACAATTAAAAAACTGTGAAAAAGTACTCAGGCAGAAACAAATGCAAGTGATAGGGAAATTTAAAATGTAACCATTCAAATTTTAAAACTCTTTCATAGATGAATTAAACACTAGAGATCAATAATAGATTTTAATAGAAGTTTGAAGGAATTTTTCAGAATTAAAACTAACCCTGGATTTTTTCTTCCCAATAAACCTTTGAGTGAGGTTTGTTGTGCTGTGTGACACATTCCTCACAGTGGACTCCAGCCATAACAGCTTTGATCAGAGCTGGAATGGAACAGACCTGTAACACTTTCCCTGGGGAACCTTCCCCTAGCAGAGCAGAGTTGTTACACTTCAGGGGACCTGAGCAGTACTGTAACCCTTCTCCTGAGCAGAGCAGAGCTGTAACACTTTTCAGGAGCAGAGCAGAGTGGAGCAGAGCTGTTGCTATGGGAGAAAACCCCCCCCTGCCAGAGCAGAGTTGCTACACTTGCTTTGGGAAAACCTTACCCTGGAGTAGATCTGTAAGCTGCTACACTTATAGTGACTTTGTGGTATTCCTTGGCTCCGGATTGACAGGATACCTTTCCATCTGAGCAGCAATGCTTACATAAACAGTTCCTAGTAACTGGTTCTTCACATTTTTTGACTATGGATTTTACTATTTAAAGAACAAAATTAACTTGCTAATCGTACAGGTATATGTGCTACTGACCTTAGCTGGGTGGCATTGCATTGTGGATTTTTCTCATTAGTACTCCCTGGCATATGGATCTACATAATTCTTTCTATGTAGCATCTCTGATGTCACCGTGGTACTGTAGCATCACAGAATGAATTTGAGTGTGTTCATGGTGCTTTGAATTTTTGGAAGAGTTCAGAAAGGATTGTTATTTTTTTTTTAGAAGATGGATGTTATGTTTGTATGTTTCCGTGTGAGTTGATGAATGTGTGTGTAGTACCAATGGAGTACAGATGAAGGAGCTAATCCACAGACCTAGAGTTTCAGATGGTTGTGAACCATATGACCTACATGCTGAGCAATGAACACAGGCCCTCCACAAGACCTACATGCACTCTTAGCTGTTGACAATACAATAAAACCCAGTGTTACACCTTGGCCACAATGATTCATGGAGTGTATTTGAGGTCATAAACACAAAATGCTTTAAGAAGGGAGCTCCAGTGGAAACAGGAAATTAGCAAGAGACATTTAGGGGAACAAATGTGGGAATTAATATTTATGAAAAATAAATGAAACTCTTTAAGTTTATTTTATACATACAACAAAACTTGGAGGAAATCACAGAGAATGGTTGGAGCTAATATTTATAAGTTCTATATAACTATTAAGCCACTACTGCTATTTCAAGATGTTTGGGGAACTCTTTCTGGCATTCTAATTAAGCTTTCAATACATACAGACAAGTGTACAAAGAGTCAGAATAGAGATCACATTTTAACCTTATAATATAAACTTTCTAGACACAAAGAGAAAATAAATAGAGGGAAGTATGTTCACTGAGAAGAATGCCCTTCACAGCTGTATCCTAGCATGCATGGGCCACTTAGAGAGGAAAATTCTATAGGGAACCAGAAATATAGAGAAAATTTTCACTTTGCTTTTTGACCCCTCAGTGAGCACTCAGCACTGATTCATTTGCAGCATTTGCCTGTAGAAGCCCCTACATAGCTAAATTTTTCCTAAAGAAAGGAGCATAAAGTCTGAGCAGAGCTCAGCTTTGAGGGCACTAGGGTCATCTAATAGGTACAGATACTTCTGTCTTTATTCTCACCTCCTCTCACCACATGCAGGGGTAAGAACAATTAACAGAGGGGCTCTTAGAAGTGGATAGCCCCTCTGGTATACACAGAAAATTTATAGTAGGTGTTGCAAAATCTGAAAGCATTGATAGGTATTCTTGTATCCTTGGTAGTGGCTTTCTCCACTGACACAATAAGCCAGATCAAGTTGATTTTAAAAAGTAAAAGACCAGGTTTAATCTGAGCAAAGCACTCTTGGGTGACTCTCAAGTCCCCAAGAGGTGAGGCAGGGGAGGGAGGAGGAGAAATCACATGGCAGGTCTAGGAACCAGAGTTTAAATACCCTATAGACATGGTCTTGAGCAGCATTGGGGGAGGGGCTGCCACTTAGATGGCTTTCTGAGAGGGGTAGGGTTTGGAATGGGGGGTGGTGGGGCTGAAGCAGAGCTTCCAACTGAACATACCAAGCTTCTTGGATATATGGCTACCGGTTCAAGACTTGCTACTTCCTGTTGGCATGGGACAATGTGGGGAGGGGGAGTTGGGAATCAGTGGGCTCATGCTCAGTGGGAGTTGTGGGTGAGGAAACATTTGGTTAACTGTCATGACCTCAGGAATCTGTTTCTTGAGGAAGCTGAGAAGATAAGTTTCTAGGAGAAAAAACAGATCATTAATACCAGCCCTATGAATGGGGCTAGCTATGGGAAGAGTGAAGACTGCCAGAAAGAATGGAATGGAGATGTATCCTGGTTGTACAGAAGAGGCAAGAGTGAATGAGCCAGACATAAGGGCAGATATTACCTTCATTAGGACATTTTGAAAGATGGGAGGGTAGAAGGTCCCAGTGGCTGGACAAACCAATTATCCTGAATAGGTGCCCACTTGCGCCTGGAGAGATGGAACCAGCACTGATGTCCCAGGAGCTTGGGAGAATGACACATCAAATCAAGAGATAGTGTATTCTAATAGATCCTGAGCCATCCCATCTGCTGTTTCCCTGGAGGTTGGGAGTGCCTCCATTGATCCTGTAAAGGTGTCAACAAAAGTTAAGAGATAATGGACCTTTTTATGAGTGGGCATGTGGTTGAAGTCAACCTTCCAGTATATGCGCAGTTGGTGTCCTCAGAGGTGGTGCAGGGGCTGGTGTATCTGGAGGATACTCTGTGGGTTGGCCTTGGCACATGTCTGACCAGAGGAGTGGACCTGAAAATATGGGCTCAAAGATAGGTGGTGTCAAAGAGGGGCTCTAGAGACTGATATTAGTTTCTACCAGGCCAGATTCCTTGATACAGTAGTAGAACTCTTCCCCAGGAAGATGCAGGTGACTGTAAAACAGCTAGAACAGATGTATACCCTGGTGTCATAGCCAAGGCTATGTCTTTGGGTTAAAACATTTTTCCTAGGGCCTGGTTTTAGCCCAATGAAACATATCTTTATGTCTATACTTAGAAGACAACCAGAGGAAATTTACTGAACAAAAGGTTGAGCGAGCAAAGGAGGGAGAGGAAAGGAGGCTGAGGAGCAGGGGAGGAGGAACAGAGTTGAACACACCTGCAGGCTTCCATATCCTCTTTAATGTTAACCTGTTTCAGATGGGGAGGAGTTGGCAATTCAGCAGAATTTTGCCATAAGTGGCTGGAGACAATGCAATAATGCTGAAAAAGCCTCTATGCAGTCCTAAAAGCTGGGTCCAGTAAAATCCACAGAAATTAAAGAACTTCTGAAAACTGTTTGTTGTCAGTGCTCTATCAGTTTATCAAAACTGCATTATCAATGCTAAAACTCTGAACCTACAAAATTCCAGTGTAATAATACCATAGAAAGGGGCCAGAAGTCTGAAACATCTTTACATACCTTAAGAGGGAAGTTACATCTGGAAACTGTTTACACTTTACTATGAAGCTTTTGAACAAGGCAAACCTGTCTGTATTTTTAACAGGAATATTAAATAATTAACTAATGAGATTCAAGGTGGTTGTAGCCTTTGGGGAATCAGAGGTGGAAGCTGTTAAACTGGTAAATCTATCAGTACCCTAGTCATCAAACACCATCAGATCTGAGAAAGATAAGTTCCATCTGAGTGAGTAGAAGTGAGATAGCTTTCTGGCTACCTGGACAGCTGTTCCAGGTTTTTCCATGGTGTGGTCACTGGGGACAGAGTTGCCAAGGCAGTGTCAGTCTTCAGCTGCCAAGCCCAGAAGATCTGACAGACTTTCCTGTGGAGTAGGAAACTGGGGAGACTGCTCAACCTTGTCTTAGCAAATCGGGGCAATCAATTCCCCAGTGTCCTGCTTGGCCACAGTCTGGACAGGGTCTTAGCATCAGTTAAGGTGCAAGGCAATTTTCCACTAAATGACTGGCTTTGCTATATTTAAACCAAGCTGCAGGTGGAAGTTCTTCTGTGGCCATCCATCTTCCTATCAGGAGAAGTTTTTTTTTTTATTAAATGCCCTATTCTCAGACCTCTGAAGCATTTAAAGATTAAGGGATCATTATCTGTTAGGTATAAGCAGTTTAGTTTCCCTAGAAGGCAAAACCCAGCTTTTACAGTGTAAGCAATTTAGTGTTTGTAAAACCAATATCATGGGGATTACTCTTACATTACAAAATCTGGCTGCTAGCAAGATACATCCCTGTATACGAATGCATGGAGATGCAACTTTGATACTTTAGTAAACCAGCATTGTTTTAAATCCTATCTTTCATAAACCTTGTTTTTAGTACAGGACAGGAATTATCATACAGAAATCTATCCTAATCCAAAATATCTTGTAGACATGTTATTTCTTGGTTGACCTATTCCATGTAGTCACCTTTATTCAAGAGGGCAGTGAAGTCATATCACCTCCATCTTTTTCATCCTTAGTCAAAATGGTGGCTGCTCACATGACTATACATAATTAAGGTAGTGGCAGACCACATGCTGTTTTCTAGAGCAGTTCCAATTTGGAGTTACTAGTTTTAAGCTAACTTTTTGTTACAGATTTTTAACCATACCCATTTTTTTAACTGTTTGTGTGTGTTTGTGTAATAATGTAGAACTGCATAAAATAACTTTTTCTGTCATTATATCAGATTCAGGGCCAGAAAAGCCCAGAGCCAAATTCTGAACCCAGGCAACTAGTTGTAATAGTAATGGCTGACACACAGAGCATGTAAACTCAGGCATGCAAAACCAGTCAGAAACAAGCTTGAAGTAGCCACATACATTTATACATTCAACTGAGCCTGAAGCAAACATACAGGCACAGATCCATCCATACACACAAAATAGACAGGACTTTGTTTTTTTTTTTTTTTTTTTTTGAGACAGGGTTTCCCTGTGTAGCTTTGCACCTTTCCTGGAACTCACTCTGTAGCCCAGGTTGGCCTTGAACTCACAGAGATCTGCCTGGCTCTGCCTCCTGAGTTCTGGGATTAAAGGCATGTGCCACTACCACCCTGCTAGACAGGACTTTTTAAACAAGACAAACAAAACTTTCCACAAGAAGCCATGTCAGATGATCAACCTAAAAGTCCTGAAATAAGAGTTTACAGTATAGAGCAGCATGTAAGAAACCATAGGAATAAAAGATGCTTCCTGGCCATAACATGGCTCCTCTTGGGCCAGACCACTGTGGGTGGCTGAGTGCTGTCACTCATGGTGCCAGGCTCTCAGGTAGCAGGATTTGAGGTGGGCAGGGCATCACAGGCTAGCAAGTGGTAGTGCCTCATGCACCTGAGCCCAGAGCAGAAGGCGCTGGGGAGGAAACTGAAAAACAGAGTAGCAGTGCAGGAACAAACAAGGAGAACAGATTTGTTTTGGGTGGAGCGAGTAGGTAGAATTCCAACATGGTACAGGGGTGGGGGGTGGTTGGTAGAGCAGGCAGAAGCAGAGAATGGGGGAGGGGCAGAGATGCAGACAGAGAACAGGGGAGGGGAAGGGGTGTGAGTGCAGAGCCCAAAAGTCCTGGGTGAGGGAGCTCAAACCATCTGTCAAATGGCATGAGACCAGCCCAATTTGGATAAATTTTGCAGCAGCCACCCCAGGCGTGACTGAGGATCGGGTTTAGACTCAGCATTGCCCATTTCTAAGCTTATGCCAGAGACCAAAGACTAGGGCAAGGCATCCCCCTCGATAGCCTGAGGTTGGGTGGTGGAGGTAGCCTTTGGGAAGGATGTTCTCCTCACACAAAGATCCCCCAAAGCACAGATTACTTTTGCTCTGGAAATGAATAAGGCTAGATCTGGTGTGGCTACAACAGCTTGGCAGGGCATCTTGGGAGTTGGAAGTAGTCCTGGACCTCTTAAAGGCTTTTGGTTTGGAAATGGGTTACTTACTGAGTCAAGAGTCAGTCCAGTCTGGTGGAGGCAGGGAGGGGGTAAAAGGGAGAGTGGCTTCTCTTGAGATCGTGGGAAAGACTCAACTCTACCCAAGTTTGGCATCTATTGATGGAAATATTACGCAAATTCACATAGTTAAAAGGGAAGTTTATTTTGTGGGGTAACTTACAAGTAAAGGGATTGGTTACAGGGTCCAGGAAAGGTGAAGTGCAGCCCAGCAGGATTCTCTGCTCTGGAGAACTTAGCTGGGTCTACATCCAACATTCAGGATCCAGGAACCAAGACAGCCAACACATCCAGATCTCTGGTCTTATGGGTTCCTCTCTCAGCCCCACCTCATAGGTGTGACAGTTACCAGAAGCCACAATGGGGTAGTACTTCCAAGACAAAGTTGGAACAACTACCCACTACAGGGATCAAGTTGATAGGTATTTTTGTATCCTGGGTAATGAATTTCTCTGCTGATACAATAAGCCAGATCAAGCGAATTAAAAAGTAAAGGATTTCAAACAGCCAATTCATGCACTGAGCACAGGATCCAGTCCCACTGCCTGGATGCCTCCCAAACAGATCAAGCCAATCAACTGTCTCACCTATTCAGAGGGCTTGATCCAGTTGGGGGCCCCTCAGCCATTGGTTCATAGTTCATGTGTTTCCATTTGTTTGGCTATTTTTCCTTGTGCTTTATCCAACCTTGGTCTCAACAATTCTCGCTCATATAAACCCTCCTCTTTCTCACCAATTGGACTCCCGGAGCTCCACCCGGGGCCTGGCCATGGATCTCTGCATCCAGTTCCCTCAGTCATTGGATGGAGTTTCTAGCATGACAATTAGGGTGTTTGGCCATCCTATCACCAGAGTAGGTCAGTTCGGGCTGTTTCTCGACCATTGCCAGCAGTCTATTGTGGGGGTATCTTTGTGGATTTCTGTGGGCCTCTCTAGCACTTTGCTTCGCTTCTGCCTGTTCTCATGTGGTCTTCATTTACCATCAGCCTGGGAGGAGGGGACTAGACCTGCCTGGACTGAGTCCATCAGGTTGATCTCAATCCTCGGGGGAGTCTTTGCCCTGGAGGAGATGGGAATGGAGGGTGGGCTAGGGGGAAGGGGAGTGGGGCAGGAGGGGGGGAGAACAAGGGAATCCGTGGCTGATAGGTAAAATTAAATTATATTGTAAAATAAAATAAAATAAATTCAAAAAAAAGTAAAGGAACAGGTTTAGTCTGAGCAAAGTATTCTTGGGTGACTCTAAAGCCCACCAGAGGGGAGGTAGTGGAGGGAGTAGGAGAAATCATATGGCAGGTCTAGGGACCAAAGCTGGAGCTTAAATACCTTGAAGGTGTGGTATTGTGTAGCTCTGGGGGACAAGCTGCTGCTTGATAGGCTTTCTGAGAGGGGCATGGTTTGGAATGGTGAGTGGGTCCGAAGTGGGGCTTCCAAGTGAACAAACATAATGATGTAATATCGATGAAGTTAAGTGTCTTTGCAGACATGGTAGGGTATTTCTCACATCAAGTGTGAATATGCAACCATTAGAAACAATCATTGGTCAGACCGGGTATACTCGTCAATTATCATCTAATGATGCTGGTAGAACAACTCCTAATTTTATTGATCTCAATAACGTTTATATTTCTGGCCTCTGTATCTGTGTCTTGGTTAGAATCAGCTCCGTGGGTGTCTTCAGGATGCTTTACAAATTTCTCATTCTCTTCAAAGCTCCAGTTTCCATGAAAGCTCCAAGAAGCTAGTCCTGACATGTACATCCATAGAAAGCTTTGGTTTTTATCATGGTCAGTAACAATCTGTGATGACTAATCTTGATTGATGACTTGTTGGATCTGGAATCAACTAACTAAGTGTCTCTGTTGAAGTCTGTGACAGCATTTCCAGGAAAAAGTAATTGAGTAGGAAATCATCTCTCCCAGAGTGGGCAGTACTTTCTTACAGTGACTCTCGTACAGAGAGGCCCAAGCAAGAACAGTGCTGCTTGCCTGCCTTTGTTTACTACTGGTGAGTGAGTCTATACTATTGTTGCTGCTCCATCCTTTGCTAACATCAGATGCTGAGGCATCCAGTTCTGTAGACTTTACAGCTACCAAATTCTCAACCTCTCCAGCATGCAGGTAGCCATTGTTGGACTATTCACTCCCTATCATGAAAGTCAATTAAACGAATCCCCATATATCATATATACATGCATATATAATACATATTATATATACACTATGTGCATACTTTAAATTTAAAATTTAAAATGTCAAAAATATGTAAAATAGGACTTCCATGTAGTGAGGAAAACAGTCTAAGTAGAGAAATCATTTTAAACACACAGTCACTGATATTTTCAGAACTACGTAATTCCATGTAGACAGCTCATTTGACGAGGATTAGGGAAAGCTGCTCAGTTAAGTGGGAACTAATATTCACAACTATAATATTTAGCTCTTTTTCAACAAGGTTTCATGTAGCTATGTGAGACTTTAGAATCAAGGATGACCTTGAGCTTCTGATCCACCTGTCTCCACCTCCTGATGGCTGGGAAGACAGGCCTGCCCCATCCGGCCTGGCTTATGCAATGCTGAGGATCAAGCACAGGGCTTCATGCAAGGCAAACACTCTATATCCTGAGCTACATACTCAGCCTGTATATTTAAATTTCCATACACCAATTCTAATGTCCTATGGATGGAATTGAGCTGTCTCCATGGAATGTTATTTGGCTGAACTGAACGTTAGGGCACCAGAAACACTGGAAAGACATTTTCAAAGAATTGGAAAAAGACTTTTGTCTTCAATTTCACTGAATTATTGTTTAAAATGAAAAGAAATTATGTTACAATATTTCAAGAAGGTTTGTCAGTTTTATTGCTTACTAATTTGTACTTTAACAGTTCTAGCAAAGGGATTGGTCTAAGATAAGAGAAAAATAATGTAAGAGAAAATACAACTGAGGTAATAAATATATCTGTGAATCTCCTTGTATATACATGATTCATAATAAAAATGATTTCAAGATGGGTGTTTATGTGTGCATTAAAATATCATCTTGAAGCATTTAAATATATACAATATGGTGCTTACAATTTTAGAGATATTATGGGTCTGGAGTCATTTAGAGATTTACCAGCCTGACTCAAATTTTGATTCTTGTAAAAATAGAGGCTTTTAAGAAAATAACTGGACAGGACCAAACCAGAGCATTATCTAGGTAAGGCCCTGGCTATAGTGAGTCCAAGGATTTTAAAGGGAAAACCCACAAAGCTATAACTTGGGAGAGTCAAATTAACTTGTTTCCTATCTCCACAATAGCAAGACTTGATTTTGTAAGAGACATCCAGCAGGTGCCTCAGCCATCCAAGCAAGCAAACATTTCATACAAAAGCGAAACTTAGCTGTTTCACTTTTAACCTGTTTAATCTTGTGACCCATTACCTTGCAGGAATAGCTGAGGCAGTGAAATATTTTACAACAACCAGCAGTTTTAAGAATAGCTCAGCACTAAAGAGGCAGAGACAGGCAGATCTCTGAGTTTGAGATTAACCTAGTCTACAGAGCAAGTTCCCAGCTGCCAAAGATACACAAAGAGAAACATAGTATCAAAAAAAAAAAAAACAAACACAAAAGCACACAAACAAACAAAGAATAACCCTATAGCGCCAGGCTTGGGCTATTCTTGGGCTAGCTGACAGGACACTTTCAAGGTAGCAATAACTTCCTCAGAGTTTATAACCTGAAATCAATTTTGGTTTCACAATTCTAGTACAAGAAATTATCCTCTAAACATAATGCTCACCAACCAAAAGGAGAAACTGGGCATGGCATGGGCTTTGACGCCTCAAACTCCACCCCTAGTGACACACCTCCTCCAACAAGGACAGGTCAGGCATCCTAATCCTTCTAATCCTATTGAACAGTTTCACTACCTGGTGAGTAAACATTCAAATACATGAGCCTATGGGGACCTTGTTTGTTTGTTTGTTTGTTTGTTTGTTTGTTTGTTTTTGTTGTTTTTCAAGACAGGGTCCTGGAACTGGCTCTATAGACCAGGCTAGCCTCAAACTCACAGAGATCCACCTTAAAGGTATGCACCACCACACCCAGCATGGGGACCATTCTTAATCAAATCACCACCATACCCTTAATCAAATTACCACCATACCCATGTCCCAACAACCATTAACTGCCAAGGCCAATAGTTTCTCAGGGAAGGATGGAGCCTTCCTTGTCCATGACAAAATGTCAAGGGCCTGTCTTGTGCAGATGATATTCACAGCTGCAGTGAGTTCACAAGGATAGTGACTAGGTTACATCTAGAATATGCCTTTTTGCTTCACATGTTTGTATCCTCTATTTCTTACATTCTTTCTGCCCCTTTTTGGAGCTGTTCCCTAAGCCTTAAAGGGCAAACGATAGCTGCCTCATTTGGGGTTGGGTTTCCACCATCCCTTATTGTCAACTCTTGATGCAGTTATGGTTTTTGTATTAACCGATGTTTTTGCAGAAAGCAGCTGCTCTGAGCTAGGCTGGGTGAAGCATTAATGCTGCTCAGCACAGTAGGGAACGGGCCTCTCCCGATGCTCACTGACTACCTACATTACTTTTCGTGGCATGGCCCTGTGGTAGCATTGGCCATCTTATTTATTCATCAGATGGTGTGTGCTGTTCTTCCCCATCTCTAAGAGCTTCTCATAGATTGAATCTAAAGATCTTCATTCATCAATATTTACTGCAAATATTGATTTTTAGTTTTTAATGTGTCCTTTAATTTATTTTACTATTCCTACAGAAAAAAATTATCTCCAAATGTTTATACAGTCAAATCTGTTCATCTTTTTCTTTGTAATTGCCACTATTAGTAGTATTGCTTCAAAGTGACTTTTGGATGGCCCTTTTTGTTATTTAGAAGGCAAAGTTTTCTTAGACTGATAGAAGTTGAATTTTAATATCTCTGATATTATTATCTCAATATCTCTGATCCCCAAGGCCTCTTACCTTTTCATCGTACCACACTATGTGAAAGCTGAGCTTGCGGTTTTACATGAGACTTGGGATTTTAACTTTTTAAATATGTTAAATATGTCCTTTATGCCCTGCTAGAGGTAGCTAGAGTTTTGCAAATATCTAGAATAAATAGACTGCAGTGTAAAATAAATTGCAGTGTTTTTAGGTTGTGAGGCTTGGGGCAAAAAGCTGTTTAGTCTTAGTTAGTGTTCTCCGAAAGTTGGGAGGGTACCCATGCCAGGGAAAGGGAAGTGGATCTTCAGACACCAATGAGGGTATCCAATTTCAGGTTCTCTGATAAAGAGATAAGAAAAAATAGAACATTATTTTCATCTATTTTAATTATGTGTGTGTGTCCATGTATGTGCACATGAGTGCAGATACCTGTAGAGGCCAGAGTGTCAAATCTCCCTGGAACTGGAATTACAGGTGGTTATAAGTCACCAGATATAGGTGCTGGAAATTTAACTTGCATCCTCTTGAAGAACAGAATGTCCTCTTTAATTGCTAAGCCATCCCTGCAGGCCCCAGAAAAACAATGCACAATGTCAGAATAGTTAGAGACATCAAAATTGATAAATATGTGGATATATGTGCATATACATACTTATATGCAAATGTATATTATCATGCAAAATTCCTAAATGAGGCTTTATAAGGACATCATTTATACTATTAATCATTTAATTTATATTTCTGATACGCCAAATATCAAACACAGTTAATAAGAACATAGATAATTTTCTTGGAAAATAGGGTCAGCCTACTGCTGAATATTTCCCCTTACTCTGATAAGATATATTTTATTTCATATTCTGCAGTTATATTTTCAGTACTAAAGCAAAATTTCTATACAACTAGCTTTCAAACTTCAGACCTGACACATTCCTCAGAATCTTCTCACAAGCCCTCTTCCTGTCCTTGAGTTTTGTATCTACTCTTCAGAAAAGGTAAGAAGGAGGAGGAAGAAGAAAAAAAAGAAACATTACTTGGTGGCATAATGGTTAGGAATGTAAGGTTAGCTAAGTAATTAAACTGTTTGTCTAGCAAGCATGAGTACCTGAGTTGAATTCTCACTCCAGGCCTCTGACACAGAGCCAAGCATAGTGTAGAGTACTTGTAATCTCAGAACTGGTGAAGTAGACACAAGCAGATATATGCCTCCACCTCCACCTGGTTGACCAGCCAGCCTAGCCAATTGGTACATTCCAGGATATTGAGAGACTCTGCCTTACAAAACAATGAAGAGGGTTCCTGAGGAATGACACCAAAAATTCTCCTCTGGCATCTGTATGCATACAAACACATGTGTGCATATACCTGTATGTGCATGTGCATGTGATGTGAGTACCCTTCTATAAACACATGACAAACAGGTTGAGAAAGAAATCAAGGAAATAATACCCTTCACAACAGCCACAGATAGTATAAAACATCTTATGGTAACTCTAACCAAGCAACTGAAAGACACATGTGATTAAATGAAGTTTGTACCTCTTTAGTCTTAACAATAAAAACCAATTGTCTTATATTGGGCCAATAAGATCAGAGAAGCAAAGGAGCTAGTGACTTCTTACCTCTTCAGATCCTCAGATTGAAAGGGCGCCCGAGATCCTGTTTCCATCCAACTTATATGCCTGTATCCACTTCCAAGTTGTGCTGGGATTAAAGGCATGAGCCTTCTAAGTGCTGAGATTAAAGGCATGAGCCTCCCAAGTGCTGGGATTAAAGGCACGAGACACCACCGCCTGGCCTCTATGGCTAACTAGTGGCTAGCTCAACCCCAAGATCTCCAGGCAGGCTTTATTTGTTAGAACACAAACAGAGCGTCACACAAAAATAAAAACTTCAAGTCTTTGAGGAAAGAAATTAAAGAAAATATCATAAGATGGAAAGATCTCTCATGCTCATGGATCAGTAGTATTAACATAGTAAAATGGCCATCCTAACCAAAGCAATCTACAGATTCAATGCAATAGCCATCAAAATTGCAGCACAATTATTTACAGACCTTGAAAGAACAATAATCAACTTCATATGGAAAAGTAAAAAAAACAAAACAAAACAAAACAAAAAAACAGGGTAACAAACAATCCTGTACAATGAAAGAATGTCTGGAGATATCACTATCCCTGATTTCAAGCTGTGCTACAGTGCTATAGTGATAAAAACTGCATGGTATTGGCATAAAAACAGAAAGGTTGACTAATGGAATTGAATCTATGACTCAGATGTAAACACAGACAACTATGGTCACCTGATTTTTGATAAGGAAGCCAGAAATATACAATAGAAAAAAGAAAGCATCTTTACCAAATGGTGCTGGTCTAACTGGATGCTGGCATGTAGAAGATGCAAATAGATCCATATCTATCACCCTGTGCAAAACCCAAGTCCAAGTGGATCAAAGACCTCAACAAAAAAACAGATATACTAAACCTGATAGAAGAGAAAGTAGGGAATATTCTTGATCGCATTGGCACAGGAGACAATGTTCTGAATAGCACACCACTTTTGCAGGTACCAAAATTAACCAATTAATAAATGGGACCTCATGAAGCTAAAAAGTTTCTGTAAGACAAAGGACATTAGGACATTGTCAATAGGACAAAACAGCAGCCTACAAAATGGGAAAAGATTTTCACCAACTCCACATCTGACAGGGGGCTAATATTCAAAATACACAAATAACTCAAGAAACCAGACATCAATAAACTAACATGTTGTTCAGGTATCTGCACCTTCCTAAAGAAATGTTCAGGTTTCCTCAGTACTCATTTGTCTGAAGCCTCACCTCTAGAGAAACATACATCTATTCATTGGCTCCCTTCTTCAAAATTGCACATGACCAACATCTCCACCTAGAGGGATGTTGGGGTACAAAGATCCTGTGTTGCTTTCTGCGGGGTTTGGGGTTCTGGGATGAAGAGGCTCACTTTTCACATTGATGGGTGCTACTCTCAGAACCTCCAGGATGCTGGTAAGGACACATTTGGAAGGAGCACAGTTGTCTCTGCCCTTTGAACTCTTGGCCACAGACACCATGCTCATTGAGAACTCCAGGCTGGCAGTTCCCTGGGGATAAATGAAAGATAACATGGAGGATGGGAGGACTCCTCTGTCTCTGACCATCAAGTGATCATCACATAAGTCAAATACTTGCTCTTTTCTGGCAAGTGGATATCACCTGTAGAGGTTGAAGGAAAGCTCTCCTGCCAACCATTCCTTGGCATTGGGGTAATATGGTAGTGATGGAGGGATCACAGAGTAAGGTGTAAGTAAATTTCTCTTGTTCCATTATCAGAGTTGTGAGGACCAGAGCCTGAGCATTGGCAGACCTAATAAACCAGGCTCTGTGACCAAGCCTCCACAGGTCAATTCAACAAACAATAGTGAAAGACAGAGAAAGGAGATTTACTCAATATTCCCACATTGGGAAGACAAAGAGGTCGGCTAGACTCCTAAGTTCATCTTTAATGCCCTGGTATGAGGTTTGGGTTGAAAAAGAAGGCAAGCATTATGAATAACTAAGCAGTCTAGGTCAGTCCAGGTCAAGGTGTGGTCCCTACCTGCATTATTTTCTCAGCTCCTGTTCCTCTTGCAAGGCCACTTATAATTTGTCAGAACCTTGTGAAATTTCTTTCTAAGAGCCAAGCTCCCCACCTTGGTTGGCAGCAGGCCTCATACTTAACTTTCTCTTCATGTGAAAGTGTGGGGAAAATTTCAGTTCTCGGAGCCTGTTTTCTCAGTAGTCTGACAGCTAAAGAGAGGGGCACAAGTGTCTCTTTCCAATAACTTCAACTGTATAGGAGGATCAGGGGTTAACACATTTGCCACTGGGTTTGGCTTCCAGAACACTCATAAGAACCAGACACAGCTGCACACACATCTATGGTTCCAGTGTTCCTATGGGAAAATGGGAGGCAGAGAAAGGAGAATGCCCAGAAGCTCACAGGCCAAAGAGCTTCAAAGTATACAATGAAAAACAAAAGACTCCACTTCAAACAACTGACACCCAAGGCTGTCCTCTAACCTCCATGCATCTGCTATGACATGTGCTTAACTGCACTCACACATAGGAACATGCTTACACACATCACACACACACACACACACACACACACACACACACACACACACACACATACACACACTTAAAAAACACATAGAACATCTATATTCCTCCAAGGATGGTTTGAGTACTGTGCGTATATTCTCCCCAGAACACCAAAGACACTGAAAAAAAATCTCCCTTTCTTTTTCTTTCTGCTCCTCTTTCCTCAGCCATCCATTTTACATCCTGGATTGACATGCTCTTGGGCAGTAAGAGATCATTCAGAAGTATTTCTGCTCATTTCTGTAAGCCTTTGGGGGCCTACATATTGCCCCATTTGTTGATGGCTGTCTTTTGAACGTAGGCCTTAATTGTCAATGACAGCACAAATGGAAAAATTTCTTTCCACATATTATTACAGTAACTGTGATTACTACCAGCAGGAAAGGTAACTCCTTTGTTCACTTCAGACCAGCAGCCATCTGTTTTCCTCCTTCACAGCCATCATATAATATATACTTTCGGATGACCACATATTGAGGAATAAATACTGCAACTTCCTCCTGCATAGACATCAAATAGGGCCTCCTTCAATCATTTTATACTTTTAAAAATAGTCCCATCCTTTCTTCAAGATATTGTTTTCTGTTTCAGAAAGAGTTATTGGTCTTCTTCATGGGGAGAAAAAATAACATCCAAAGTACAGAAAAAAGCTTGGTTCCCAGTATTGACGGAGGCCAAAGGAGGCATTGAAGTGGGATGCATAACTTTCCTGTGCCTTATGAACAGCTCTGGTTAGAGTCCATTTCTCAATTTTTCCTATATACTTCCCCCTGTAAATAAGTATCTTACAGAAGAATGCAGAAAGAATAAAATCCAGGGAATAACTCCATTTTCAAAAAGAATATTATTGTGTCTCTGTGTTCATGTACACGTGAGTGTGGGTAGTTGTGGAGGCCAGAAGAGAACCTTGTAGAGGACTTGAGTTTGGGTCTCAGCACCCTTACCAGGCAACTTACAGCTGCCTATAACTCCAACTCCTGTTGATCTGATACTCTCTCCTGGCCTCTGTGAGCACTTGTACTTAAGTGTGCACCATACTAATAAAGAATCTATAAAAGAGACACTGTGCTTCTATCTTCAGCTATAAAACAGTTGAGAAAATGTACTCCAAGGAATTGGGGTTCCTCTAGGAGTCTCATGAGTTGGTGCCAGCAGGAACAGGAACTTGTCTCTGGAAACTTTTGTAGGGGAGATAGGAGCCCTGATGATGATTTGAGGGAGCACACCTTGACCAGTACTGCTTAGCTATCCATACCTCTTGCCTTCCTTTTTAACCAGAACAGCATGCCATTGCTCTGAAGATGGGCTTGGATCTGTTTGCATCTCTTCTCAATGTACTAATGTTGAATGAATTCCCTTTCTTATGTTGCTCTTCACTACTCAGGCTCCAGTTGGCCTTTTGGGAATAGGTGGCCAAGCCTCGCTTGTCAAGGCTGCCAGAAGCAGACTGTGATCCTCAACACTTCCAGCAACACTTGCAGTTTTTCAGAATCCCACATCGAAAACTACACCACAACAAAATCATAGGAACACTGTGCCCAGCTGAAGGTCCTGAAGGTGAGGGAGAGGAGATAAGTTTGTCTGACAGGACTTGGGTCTTTGAATTATCCACCGGGCAGGTCTTCTCTGCATTCCAGCCGCACAGCCTCTGTGTTCATTCTTCCCCTTCATTTCAGGTCTTGTGCCTCTGGATTATTTAGTTCAACAAGTGCTGCCCACAGATGAATGGGTGCAGGGTCATGCACTCCATATGAGAAACCTACCAGGGGATACCACCAAAAAGAAGGCTCTTCCTCCCTGAGCAGCCATCAACTGTCTGCAGTTCCTCAGCAAGGTTGAGACCTCTGTAGTCTTTTCCTCATCTGTGCTGGAATTTTTAACTAGCTCAATCTTGTGTAGGAAACCATAGCTACTATGAGATGATGTGTGTAACAGCTATGCCGTGTCCAGAAGACAGCATTTTATGACTCCTCCCCATCCTCTGCCTCACATTCGTCTGACCCCTCTTCTGCAATGTTCTCTGAGCCTTGGGGAGGCAGGTGTGGCTGGGTGTGGATGTGACAGCTATGGTTGAGCACTCACCATCACTGGCTCTTAGCATTGTGAACAGTTGACTCTGTACTTTTTGATAACTTCTCTTTCTCTTCTTCCCACAAGTGTCTCAGTTAGTCTCCGAGAGCAAATTCACTTTACTTCAGCTTACTTTCTGCATTAAATTCCTTAAAATCATTTTCAGGTGTAGCAAATGTTTTTGATTTTGTGGATAAAGCTTTTTTTGTTTGTGCTCACTAAAAGAAAGATGATCTGATTGCCAAGATTCTCCTTCTACTGAAGGCAGTGGACTGTAACAAATGACAAATAATCCCTTCCTGTCCCATTCTAATATTTAGAATAAGGATCTTCTCAATGGTAAGTACAGAAATTGTATAATTTGTCAGTTTTTTTTCAGTAGTGTGCAGAAACTCATGTTAATTGGCATGGTTTTTCTAATTTGTTCTACATGTTTTAGCATCTTTGTGGCCTGATGTCTTAAGCGTGTGCCCACATGAGAAGTCCACTACTGTGTCTGATCCACTCTGACCTTTTCCTCTAGCAAGCCTGTAGATGACCACATCTGTTCATGTATGTGCTTACAGAAGCCAATATGAGGTTGAAGCACTGCAGAGATTTTTAGACCAACTAAAAGGCACAGTCTTTGCCTTGAGCCTTGCTGCAGTACACAAGGGTTTTGCTTCCTAGTGTTGATTTTATGTGACTTTGGTCTGGAGGTAATTCATTGGATTCCATCAGAGTTTGGCTGCCTGGTTTGGAGTCCCAGAACTTCCTAAGTCATCATTATGGATCAATGCTCAAGTTTGTGAGTGCAGAGATCAGTGATTAGAATCATACCATCTGGGGAAGCATACATATGTCTTGGAATAGAAACTGAGCATACTGAAGTCTCAGTCTTCCCTTCAGTGAAATGGGTTAGGACTTTTGCATGAGTATTTAACTAGATAACAAATTCAATTGCTTTGCAGAACATAAGATATGGGACCTCCTTCAAAATGTTTTATGTAATTATATTTTTATCAGTTTTATTGTTGTATATATAGTATCTTAATATTGTCCTTCCTAGAAATCTTCAACATTTCTCCTCTTTGGAACTTCACCTAGAAATTGGCCCTCTTGAGATCCCTTAGGATTCAACCTGGTTTATAGATGTATCTTGCCAATCTCTACCTCCATGTTTATATGACATTCTCTGTAAGGGTCCATGTTTAAGTTTCCTTCTTATAAAGGTGTAAATCACTTTGGAATAGGGCAACTCTTTACTCCAGTCTTAAGTATGACATCTGCAACACCTGTATGGTTCAGACAGAGGCGTTTGACTTCATATAGGTATTCTCCATTCATTTTGCACACACAAAATATATCATATTTAAATGTATATAAACATGTTCTATATTATACAAACTACATATATTATGTATATTTGTATGTAATATGTATGTGCATACATGCTTAACCTTGCTACCACTTGGTTTACTAGTCTAATTTCCTTAAGAGGGATACTTCCATCTTATTTATAATATTTCCAATTTTGTGGTTTGCAGTAGTAGATCTTGCACACACTACCAACAAGGTCAGTTATATGATGTGTACACAAAATTCCATACAAGCTAAGAGGGAAGATAATATATGTGGATAGGTATAAGTTGCTATAAAGATAGTGGAGAAAGTGGTAGATATCGAACACCTGTGTAGTTTATACAATTAAATCTACAGATATCAAGGTTGCTTTCGTATCTGTGGCTTACATCATGGGCCCCAGTCCAGGCAATATCCACAAGGTATCCAAGAGGGCAACATGCTTCAAATCCTATGCCTTCTGCTGAACACTAAGCCCATGCTAGCACAGACTTCCTAGTTTGGGTAAGACTCAAGGTTGATTCTAACTGCAGTGTAGTGAGGCCATTTGGAAACAGCTCCTGGGTAGTATACAGTTGATGGCATTCCTGGAGAAAGCTGCCTGTGACCCACCTAACAGTTATCTGTAGACTATGCTACTCTCTGACAAGGTAAATGGAAGTGTCAACTTACTGTGCTTTTTCACCCTCATTCAAGATTCAGGAAATATATTGTAGGAATTATTAAATCTCTATTTTCAGAGTATTTATGCTACAAGTGTTTCCTACTTGCAATTCTGTAGTCAACCTATTTGTTCAAGTGCTATGAAGTTTCACACATGTTTTCTTATTTATCCATCAAAAGAGCCATGCAGGGAAGTACTGTCTGCTCCCAGGTTACAGAGCAGGAAAGTAAATGTCAGCCAAATTGAAGCACCATATGAATATAGGGGAATATAGTCATATGAATGTAGGTGAAAGAAGATAAATTCATAACTAAAGGGTAGGGAGATGGCTCCGTTGGTAAAGTGCTAGCGTCACAGGTATGAGAACCTGAGCTCTCTAGGATGCACATAAGAGTCAGGCACAGTGGCATATGTTTGCTCTCCTAGTGCAGAAGAGGCAGAGCCAGGAGTCTTGCTGGCCAGCTCATCTAGACAAATTGATTAGTTCCAGGTTCAGTGGGACACCCTGTCTCATAAAAAATAAGGTGCAGCATGCTTAAGAAACCACACAGTGTCAATTTCTGACCTCTGTGCTCAGTCTCTTTCTGTTTCTCTCTATGTCTCTGTCTGTTTGTCTCTTCCTCCTACCCACACACATATACACACACATAAGAACATGTTAATTTGCAAATGTGCCCACACACAAACACATGCATACACACTTATTAAATTACTTTAGAATTTCAAAAATACTCAGCTTCATGCTACTTATTTTCTATTAAATATACTCCAATAATCTTCCTTCTGTATAATTCCATTTGTTCCTTTATGCAGCAGAAGTACAGGCCAAAGCCCTGCTAGACTTAGAAACATAGTGATAATAGACACAAGTCCCAATCTTTGTGGCACTGGCATAGATTTAGCATCAAACAGGACTAAATGAAGTAAGCATACTATTAAAAAATCTACTGATTAATGTGGATGATGATTAAAGTTCATATAGCTAAGTCTAAAGAGTTTCTGGATTCTCATTGATTACTTCATATGTCCTCAGCGGCAAGAAGAGAACTGCTGTGTTTGGTTACAGGACTTTGTAAGTCACTGTAGATAGCATGAGATCATTTGAGAGTGGGAGAGGTAGCTCAACAGTCATGAGTGTGTACTGCTCTTGTGGAGAATGTTAGTGGTCCCAGAACCCACATGAGTAGCTCACAACTGCATGTAATTCTAGCTCAAGAAGATTCCAAGGTTTCTTACAGCCTCTATGAGTACCTGCACTCGCACACATGCACACATCTACACACATAAATACATATTTACACATAAGTAAAAGTAAAGTTTTGAAAACAGATAATTTTGACTTCAGAGTTTAATGGTAAACAGGACATTGCTAAGAATTCAGGTTGGACAGTTGTGTAGGCCTGCGCTAGGGAGGCAGAGACAGATGAATCTCTGATTTTGAAGCCAGTCTGGTATACAGAGTGAGTTTCAGGACAGTCAGGGCTACACAGAGAAACCCTGTCTCAAAAAAAAATCATCCAACCAAGCAAAAAAAAAATAATTCAGAAAACAACATCTTAGTGAAATATAGGTTAAGATATGATGCTGTAGTTTTGACTTTTCTGGGACTGAGGCCAAGACTGTACATCTGGAGTTTGTTGAGAAAGTTGGAGATGAACAGGGATTGACCTGGAGTGTTGGGAGAAGAGTTAGGCATTGCCAGTGACTGGGGATTTATTCCTGGGATAATGATGAATGGCTGGGCAGTAGTCAACAGTATAGATTATTTGAGAGTGTCCCAACAAACTGAAGATGTGAAGAGGAAAAGACTAGCTAGATTGTTCTTACATGCCTGGAGGGGATAGTGGTGGTTGCATAAGTAAGTGTATGAACTTGTGAAGGCCAGGCGCTGACATGAGATGTCTCCTCAGCATTCTCTTCCCTATTTTTTTGAGACAGAATCTCTCCCTGAACCTGGAGCTCACTGATTTGGCTAGGCTAGCTAGTTAGCAGGTCTGACTACCTTTTTCTGCCTTCCCCACACCAAGAATACAAGAGCACCCCAATTTGCCCAGCAACTTTTTTTTAACATAGTCATGGATGATCTGATATCTGATCCTCATTCCTGCAGTGCAAGACCTTGGCCAACTGAGTCATTGGCTCCAGAGCTTTGGGTTCAGCTGATGGCTGCAGCGGTGAAGGCTCAAGTAGACTTTCCTTTTCACAGACAGCTGTAGAAAGTAATTATGAGCTCATTCCCTTCCAGGTTTTAAATGTTTAACAGTTTCTATAAATCCTCTGACAATGATTTTGTCTAAATTTTCATGTAAATGACTATTTCATGTCATGCCCTTGAAATAGTTAAGAGGACATATTTCATAGTCCCAGAATTCCTGGCTCCAGCCATCACATCATTATTATGAATCTTCCATTCTCAGATCTTGTAGGATGGAGTACTTTTGGCTACTGCTAAGTTTGAATATGAGTAGCAATCCCTGGGGACATGCTAAAGACTCTGTCCTTCAAGAGATGCTGCTGGGGGTGCTCTTCATCCTTAGAAGGTGTGATCTTACAAGAAGTTCTTAGTTGACTGAAGGTGTGCCCTTGTGAGTTCCATATGTATTCTCCCTCTGCTGTCTGTGGTGAGTGGTTTGTTCTGAAACCACAAGAAACCCTGAATGCCATTCCTTCCTTCACCAGAGGACACACGCAATGGGGCCACCTAATTGTAAACCAAAATCTCTAGAGCCATAAGCTAAATAAAACTTTTTACTTCATAAATTGTCTAGGGTACTTCATTATAGTTTCATGAAGCCTCGTAATGTAACCAATTAGGGAAAGTAAAGTATGTGGGGAGATTAGAATAAATTCTGAGGCATAAAATATGGAGCTATTCTGCAAAAAGAAAATGAGAGTGAGGGGATTGAGAGATGGTGAGACAGGCACAAACATCCACATGTGTGGCTGTGAAAGCAGACAAGGAAAAAATAACCTGATTAGGAAGTATGTTAGTGGTGTTGAATTCTGTAGTCCAGCAATGATGAGCAGGAGAATGAATCTTAAACCCTTGCATTCTTGAGAGCTTGGTGTAAAAAAAGTATGGGTTAGGATATTACAACTCCTTTTCCCAGCCTTCAAGTTAAGTCATCATTCCTGGATTGTTCCATGTGTCTACAATTACAGATGAAATTCTGAGCACTGATGTCCTTTCATACTGAAAAGATTCATATTCTAGATCAGTCGTTCTCAACCTTCCTAAGACTATGACCCTTTAATACAGTTCTTCATATTGTGGTGACTTCTAACCATAAAATTTTTTCATTGCTACTTCATAATTGTAATTTTGCTACAGTTGTGAACAACAATGTAAATATCAAATATGTGACCCTTGTGGGGGTCACTACCCACAGGTTGAGAACCAGTGTTTTAGGTACTTGAAAGGACAGCTAATGAAATCCTCTTGTAACAGCAGCATTGTAATAATTGAGGCTGGGAAGATTTAATCCCATTACTCAGATGAAGAAAATATATCTCAATGAAAATAATGTGGCATGGGTTTTAATTGATAGACATGTCTTCCCCATTCTCTACAAGCTGAAGAATTCATACTGACCTTTGCCCACAGTGAGGCAGAATGTATCCTTTGTCCTGGAAGACTAGGATATGGAGCTTTCCACAGTTTGGCATGCACATAGGAGCTCAGAGGTGTGAACTGATATGCCCAGTACCTTCATTTTCCTATGGATTTGATTCTTTCCAGGACTGCCAAAAATGATCAGAATAAACTTGGTTGGCTTGAAGCCAAAAGAGTGTGTATCCTTAGTTTTTGAGGCTACATGTCTAAAATAGAGGATTTAGCAGATCCACACTTCTGAGTCCTCTAGGGAGAGGCCTTCCTGCTTTGGCATCCTTAGGTGATTCCTGACCATTAGGGGCTTTTAGCAGCATGATCATAAGCTTGGACTCCATTCTCATAAACTTCATTTCTGTGTTTGCCCTCATTTCTCTTTGTGTAGCACAGCATTTCCTGAAAAGAACTCTGAATGGATGCATGTAAGTTATGCATCTGAGAAATGGTCACATGCATAAGAAGAAAGACAAATAGGAAGATTAGTTTTATTTCCCCCAAATCCAGAATGGCTTCATCTTAAGATATTTAATTACTTAGTTTGCAATTGCTAAAACACATTTTATTTGAAACAATATCCCAATGTTGTCTAATACTTTGCATGCTAATTTTGAAATTAAAATAAATAATAATAAATGGATAAACCAGTAAAACAAAACTAAAAACTTTATTTATGAAATTAAGAGTTCAACTGGTCTCAAATTTATTTTTAAATGTAATTCAAGCAAAAAAAAAAAAGAAAAAAATTGCATTCATGTTCTGGAGAAATGTCTCAGCAATTAAGAGCTCTGGATACTCTTTCAGAGGACCCATGTTCAATTCCCAGCACCCACATGGCAGATCTTCCAATTCAGGGGATCTGGTGCCATCTTCCTGGCCTCTGTGGGCACTAACCATACACATGGTGTACATACATATATATGCAGGGTAAAACATTCAAATACATAAAATGATAAAATGAGACTTTAAAAATTGTTAAATTTTAAAGAAATTATTTACATTTGCAAAGATTTTATTTCTAAATAAAGTTACATCCTATGCCCTCTCTTCACATGCATCCACATTCACTGTATCCATAAAATTAGATGAAAATTCTTAATCAGTAAATTCATCACAACTGACTAACTGCCATGTAGAAGACTTGGTACCTCGTAGTTGACCAGCATATGCTTTTTATAATATCAGTATAATTTTCTTCACCATATAGTTATTTTAATACTACTACTAATAATAATATAAAATTATCTTTGTCAGTAATGAAGTAAACATGTACATTTTCTTAAATATATGCAAATCCCTCATTTTGTTGAGAACATTGTTCACGCAAATAAGTTGCAGTATGCACACAGGAAAAATTGTTATCCATTCTAGAAGGCTGTGTATGATAAATAATACCTAGAGGCGTACAAATTGTGTGATAGGTCCTGTGGAGGAAGGGATAGTTAGTTCTGGAAGGATTGATTGGCAGCTCTCCAGGAGTCTGTGTGAAGGTTCCTGAGCTGGACTAAACCAATAACAAAGTAAGGGAAGTTGCAGCACTGGGCTGGAACTAATTGGCTCCACAGTTAGGGCTCTTTGCTACCATGCTGTTCTGCCCCTCAAATTAAAACTTGTCCTGGGAAACAAGTTTAGCCTGTGTAGAGAGCACAGGTTCAGTAAAAGGACAGCTTTGTGAGATTAGTCATATCATAAATAAGAGAATTCTACCTTCCTAGACCAAGTAGCCACTTCCAGGAAGCATGACTGACAATCTGCACTCAAGAGACACAGCTTGTTTGTTGACCCACTAATTCCTTATTTGAGAACTGAATTGTGGAAATTATACTTGACTTTTCAAAGAGTTTTATTAAAGACATTTCATCTATTCTGAAACTATTTTTATCATTGAAATTGGAAAATAATATAATGCTTACTATCAACATGTGCAAAATATGGTTTGATATCTCCTTCAAATACTATGCAGTCATAATTTATGCTTTACAATAATGTAATAAAATGGAAATAAATTATTTTAATCACTAATAATGTGCATCTTAGGTTGGATTTCACCAGAAGCAGACTATGAAGAAGGATTTGTATAATTTGTTACATAAAAAGTGATCATGAGGCTGGGGAGATGTCTCAGTGAATAAGCATACTCACTGTACAAGAATGAAGACAGAGTCTTAACAGTCTACAGAGTATGGGGAGAAAGCATTGGGATCAGAGACTAATAATACACCTTTATGAGACTTTAACTGGAGTACGAAATTCCTTGTTTCAGGACCTTTAAATATTACAGCATTTATAGAAACATATTTTGTAAATAATTGTTGTAATAACAATTGTTGCTATGAGCAAGGTAAATTATGCAACAAGCATCCCCAGGGAACTGTGACTGCCTCTGTTTGCCCACTGCGGTACTGCTTGGAGTTAGTGGATCCACAAACATAGTCAGGCAACCTGGTTTCAGAAAAGGAGCTTTTAACCACTAAGTTGAGCTATATAATCCTATTTTAAAGTGGGAAATAAGAAATTTTCAAATTACAGAAATAAAGAGAAGCCATGAGGGGCTATAAGGTCAATGGATGGTCCGTATAAAGTCAAACAGCAAAAGGAATGGAGTATGCCACAAATACATGCTAGTGTTACTGAGTTATACTGATTTCTTTCTTCTGTTTCCATTTTATGGATAGATGTAAATATTATGTGTTTGTATGAAAATATAATTTTGAATATTTATGTCAAAATACATATTCTTGAGCATGAATATACATATGTGGGTATGTGTCTATGTTTGCATGTATGCATGTAGATGGGGCTGGCAAGATGGCTCAGAGGTTAAGGGATCTCATTATTCTTCCAGAGAATCAGAGTTGAGTTCCCAACACCCATATCAGGTGAATAACAATCTCCTGTAACTCTAGCACCAGAGGATCTGATGCCTTCTCTGGATTCCAGGGGTACCTGAACATGTGTGTTCATTCACACAGTTACACAAATAAAGAGAAATATTTTTAGAAGAATATGTATAGAGAGTATTTTATGAGATATTGACAAATTGTGTATATATATAAATATATGGAATATACAAGTTATATATATATATATATGAGATGCTATGATACAGAAATATAAGTATATATAATATGTGCATGCACAGAGAATATGATTAGTATAAATTAAAGTACTCAGCATCTCTGTTACATTAAGTATTATTGAGATGAAGGACAGACATGAAAATAACTCCCCAAAACCTACAAACTGGGGCTAAGAAGCTGACTTACTAAAGAAAGCATGTCCTCTTTTGTTCTAGGTAATCACATTCTTTAAAAATCTGGGAGTGGTCATGGGACTGGAACAATGGAAAAAGGCAGATTCCTGAAGCTTGCTGGCCAGCCAACATGTCTATTTGACAAGTTGCAGGCAAGTGACAGATCCTGTCTCAAAAACAAGGTAAACAGATAGTATCTAAACAATGACAGCTGAGGCTGACCTCTGCTATCTACATGCATGTGTATACACACCTGCACTTGTATGTGTATCTGCACAGACATGAATATACACACATGCATGACTATAGATCTGCAAACTTGAAAGAAGATCCTGTGTTTTCAGCTGGGAAACTGTTCTGTTGAGACTTGTCAATTGCTGGAAAGAGAGAAGAGAAGAGACCTCTGAACTCTATACATGCTGTGTTCTCTTCTCTGAGGACAACTGTGTTGTTTCAGGAGAGACTGATTGTGGTTCACCAGGGGTCGTTAACACCCTGTCTAATATCACAAAGTACTTCCTCCCACTCTGCCTCCAGCATCCATTGATTCCGAACAACCATGGGTGGTCTTGGACTGCTCCAGGCCCTGCTCAGCCTCTGAGGTCCTCCAAGCCTCACTTTGTCTCCATTGGCCACATTGAAGGAACTCCTCTAGGCAGAACTTTTTCAAAGGGTTGAAGTCAGGATCAAAGTTCTGGAGTCAGTAAATGCGAGAGATGCCCCAGGTACATGTTTTTCCCTTTATTCGCTGAGCTCATGCAGCTTTTATTTTCCCAATTTTCTTTTTGTGAAACTCTCTGTTTCACCAATGTTTCCAAAATTAATTTTGACCTTCTGGCAAGATTTTAATTTCACATGCCCCAGTAGATTTTCTTTGTCCAACAACTTATTCTATACATTTATTATTCCTTTTAGAAAAAAACAGCATTATCTTGCCAACGTCAGTATTTACTCCATGCTTAATTACACTGGCTTTGATCAGCGAGGCAAGAGTCTGGACAGGAAGTACAGCGGTCCCTGTAGAGCTGTGGCTTTGGACTGACCCTGTGATTATTACTGGGTCACTGCAGATGGATAATTACACAGTATGCAGTTTTGCCTTCTTTGTATACTTGGTGTATCATTGATGCCATCTGAGTATGTGTGCATACAATGAGGTAACAGCAACTTTGAAAGTATTGTGAAAACGGAGGGCAATTTTGCTCATGTTGACTAGAATAAATGTAGTAGATGTAGATAGTTACTATTAGTGATCATGAGAATATCTCCTTAAATTGTGTAGAAATACAACATTAATACATGTTCATAAACATGTATTATGCATAATCTATATCAATAAGAAAGTTCCAGAAAGGAGCCAGGTATTGTAGCACACATCTGTGATTCAAGCACTGAGGAGGTTGGGACTGGAAGATTACTAGGAGGTTGAGGCCACCTTAGGTTGCATAGAATAACAGCAGGAAACAGCTTTTCCAGAGGACTAACTGGTTCCTTGAATGCCTGTCATATGGTTCACAACAACCTGTAATGCCATCTCCAGATAGATGATCTGATGCCCTCTTCTGGTTTCCACAGATACCCAAAACCACAAGCATGTATCATGCATACACACACACACACACATACACACACACACACACACACACACACACACACACACACAGAGAGAGAGAGAGAGAGAGAGAGAGAGAGAGAGAGAGAGAGAGAGAGAGGCACATACACCTACCTGTGTTTCCAGGCACAGGTGAATATAATTTTTAATAAAAGTGGGAAAAAAAAGAAAAGAAAAAGAAAAAATGATAGTGAGTGCCAGATCATGATCATGCAGGCCTACACAATGAGACACAATTCTTTCCCCAACAAAGAAAAACTGGTTTACACCCTTTGATTGGTGCTGTCTTCAGCCTTGACCACAGAAGCTTCTCTCTACAGCAAGCAGTGATTGATGGCTGGTCAAGGTGCTGGGAACAAGTGATGTTGAGTGCTCATTTTTAAATATGACACTCATATCACCCTCTCTAAGGCTCAGGCAACACTGTGAATGAGGAGACAATGAATATAAAAGCCAGATGACAAAGAGGAAAGCTGTAAAATCTGTTTTCTGGGTATTATGTGGCTGTGGCATTCATAAACTTAGCAGCTGAGATTTCTTGCCTAGCATCTGCAGAAGACTGAGCTGCTAAATATTCAGCTATAGCTGGGGAAAGGGCTTATAAGGGCTCTACCCAGGAGAGCTTATGGTGGTAGAGGGCTGCTAGAGGAGAAGTTATTGTCTTTGATGATGTAGCCACTGGTGAGTTATTCACGTTTCAGTTGATGGTGTTACACCATATCCACTCTAGTGGTCCTGGTCACATCTGCTTGGTCACAAAGAAAAAACAAAAAGTCATGAATATGGCAAGGGGAAGAGAAGGGAGAGACAGAGAAACAAGAGAAAAGAAAAAGATAAGTTCTCAAATGGAAGAAGAGATGATGTTTCTCACCTGCAGCATAAACCACAAACCCTCCTTTGATGGACATCACTGTGCCATGGAGGCCCAAGCCAATTCTGTCATTACTAACCACCTTCCTGCATGATCTTGGATGTTGAACTCCAGTCTTACACTCCTTCAAGATGCTCTAGTCTCATGCCAAACTCTTTTCCACACAGCCAATTATATTTTTTTCCCACAGCTAGGACATCTCTTAATCCCTCTCTGAACATCTAATGTCTTTCTACTTTTCCTTTCTACTTTCCCACTTCTATACTCACAGGCTTCTAGAGGTTGCTTCTTACTAAACTACCATGCCCACAATCCCTGGTCATTCTGTTATACAGTGTCTCCATTATATTTCTCTGTCATATTCACTTGCATCTGAAAAATTTCACCATTTATCCTTGACTTTCTTTTCTTTATTCCATCTGGTGCTAAATTTCTGCCACAGCAGTCATATTGCTTGGTTTTTTTTTTGTTTGTTTGTTTTTTGGTTTTTTTCTGCTGTATTACAGTTTCTAGCAGATAGTTATGGACTAGTAGTGTTCACTTAGTATTGAATGCATGAGAATTTTGTTGAATGAATAGATGAAACCACTCTCATTTAAATAAAGAAAAACTTCTCTTCTATAGAAGTTACATAAAAGGTGGGTTCCATATGTAATCACTTTGGTTTGATCTGGAATTTAGAGAAGAAATGACTAGATAAGAAAGGAAGAAGAGATCATGGTAATTGGGAATCAGTATACAAGTCAAGACAGAAGGGGTGGCTCTAAGGATCAGGGTCATTGCACCTGACTGTGTAACGGAAGGACAGTCCAAATGAGTCCTAACCTTCCTTTGGAATTTTCTCTTTCCAGCTGTGTGTTCTAATACTTGGGTCAAGAGTCATCCTTGATTTTTTCCTTTCTTTTTAATATGCCTGGTAAATCAAGAAATCTACTACTATGCCTTAATGGACTTTGAAAATGAACACTCCTCACAAAGTCTGAGGAGTCACCATCACTCTGAGATAATGACTGATGCTTTGCCCCAGGTCTTCTGCTCTTGCCCTGGCTGTAATCTACTCTCCACTTCCAGCAGGACTTAGCTTCCATTTATTACACTCACCATATTCATCTCCTCTTCCCTATGAAATTAGAGTGCGGACCAGGCCCACTAGTATGGTTAGCCTGGCTCCCACTTCCTTCCCAAACTCTCTCTGTCTCACTCAGCTTCTCCACACTGATAGTACCCTATTCTAGACATGTGGGAGACACAAAAGTTATCCCTTTCCTCAGTCTGGGACTTATTTTGTTCCCTCCAAAACCTGCTTAGAGATCTTCATCTCTGATGTCTGATTTACTTGCAACTTGTCAAGGACACAAGATTGAATTATATTGCTCATCTCACTTCAGTTCTATTACGCCTTCCTCTGTTGAACGTATTTCCTTTGTTGAGCTTACAAAGAGCCTTTAAGATGATATGTATTGAACTTATTTATCAATGTCACTGTTGATTGACAGCTTTCTGTGCCTAGAATGACTTTTCCACAAGACAGAGACCACTGTTTTCTCTGCTAGCTGAGGTAGGACAATTGCCTATAATGTTCCCTGATAGAGAGGCCCTCAAAGGTTTGTTTAATTGACAAAGGAATGGGAAGTGGCATTAGTTATATTTAGGCCATAACTTGGAGGGACAAATACAAAAAGTAAGAAACTGAGCCAGAAAGGTACTCTGAGGAACTGGAGAGAAACTCAGTGGTAAATAAAGTGCTTGATATGTAAGCATGAGGACCAGAGTTTGATTCCCAGAACTTGCATGAAAAAGCTGGATGCAACTGCATAATCCCAGGACCAAGGATGTAGAGATCAGCAGAAGCCTGAAGCCTGATGGCCACTCAGTGTAGGTGAACCAGCAAGCTCTAGGTAAACATGAAAGACCCTATCTCAGTAAAACAAAGTGAACCTTCTGAAGGGAAGGACATCTTAGCTTGACTGAGGCCTTCAACCTATTGTTGCCTGTTCTCACCTTTTCCCATATTGTTTATATGGCTGGTGATGCTCCTTGTTTACCCATCACCAGGTTACAAACAGATTCATCTTGTTTCACATGTTCTCTTGGTTCTTGTCTTTTTTGAGGAAAGAATTCAATCAAAACACATTCAATCAGATCATACATAAAAGGTAAGCAAAGCAAACATTCTTAAGAGAGACTAGAATGGGTTGTGTAGGACCCATTCAGCATCCTGACATCATCTTACATAAAGTACCCTTTAAGAGAAAGCTCTTTCTCCCTCCTCTTTCTCTCTATCCCCACGAGATGCTCACTCTCCTCTCTCTCTCTCCCTCATGCCACCCCTCCCTCCCTTCCTCCCTCTCTCCCCTTTCTCCTTCCCTCCCTTCCTATCTCCCTTCCCTGCAATAAACTTCCTATGTGGATGGCATTTCTGCATGTTGTAAGTAACTTCCCACCACTCCATGATGCAGCCTGCCACGTGTGGATGGCATGTCTCCCTCACGCACCAGGGCACCTTGGTCCAACCTGTCAAGGCCTCCTGTGAGCTGTTCCATAACTGGTTTCCCCAAGGCAAGCAACCAAATGGGATTTTTAAAGAAATATTTGTAGGTTTTAAAGAAGATTTATGAATATTTGTGAGACAGGTATCATATTCACTGAACAAGTGACTCCTTTTCCCCTCCCCAATTAATGGTGAACTAACTTCCTTTTCTTTCCATGATGCTATAGGGAAACCCATAACAAGGTGTGGTTGCCAAACCTCAATATGGGTAATATAATGACACCAGGTCTTTTGAGGATGTGAACCTTTGGCTCATGTATATGTGTGGGAGAATATTCCAGTGTTTTGTCTTCATATATGATAGAGCAGTAACAACCTAACTACAGCTTTAAGGATGTTTAACCACAAAGGGTCATTCTGACTAAGGAGACACAACTGTCTGGAACCAGCTACAGTTTTCTTGGTCACCTCTTATCTGATTTCTTGTCTACCCAACATCAACTTCATTCCTATTCTTCCCTCATTGAGTGATTGCCTCATCTGTTCATATTTGTTAACCAATCTTGGTGTCTAAATTTTGATTATCACTACCTAAGTGTATGTCCTTCTCCAATGTCCCCACCCTCTGGTCCACCTCCTGTGTTCATCAGCATACAAGCTCTCTGAAATGCCCTGTAGAGAGTGGACTGGTATGAGGTGAAGCACCCTGTCTGTTGGTTCTCCCATTTCCCCTGCCTGCTTGAATTTTCCCATCTCATTTATTTCTCATTAGAGAAGTGTGCTTTTCTGCCTTTCTGGGACATGTGGGGTTTTCATAAAAAGCATTCTTTCCATTTTAACAGCTCCTGCCTTACCTGTTACAGCTATTAACTTTTCCAATTAAGTCTTTCCTTGTCTATATCAGGATTTATTCTAATTTGAAAGCTTCAGTTGTTTGAGTTTTTTTTTTTTTCAGGGGAGATACAACATAACCATATCTACCCAGCCAAAACAGGAGACCCAGAAGAGATCAAAATAATGCATATACCAGTGTCCAGTTTGGTGGACCAGTGAGTTTCTGGGGCTACTTACAGGAGTGTGGGCCAGGAGTTACTTATAGGATCAGGGATGATTCAAAGACAGCTTCATCACTAGAGCTCTCTGAAGGACTTAGGGGCAGCTCCACAGGTCTCAGACTCTCCTCAGCACCTCTGCTGGTCAGTCTCCTCCTTAGCAAGTTTTACTGCTTCCATAACCTTGGGGTGGGGATGGCATGGGGGAGGGTGGAGTTTGGGGGAGTTGGATTTGGGGATGTTTAATGAATTTGTAAGTTTTGAGATCCCCAAACAGTGAAGATTATTTACTTCCTGCATCTTGTGAATGCCCCCTTTCTTCCTGGAGGTCATGTTTCAACTCAGAGGCAATACCATCTCCTTTAGAAAAAAATAGATAAATAAAAGAAGACTCACCCTTCATCTTAGCTGGATGCCGTCTTTCCATGCAGAAACCTGGAAAGAGCATAGTCATCATGACCCATAAAGAAACCCAGAAACTGAACATTCTCTGGAATTATTGCTTATGTTAGCTAATGACTCAAGTCAATTAGGGCTGGTGTTTTGTTGATAACAGAGAAAGCCACCACTTTCACCAGTACCTGCAGTCAAGGGGCCGGTGTTACTATTCTGACCCAACCCTTGAAATCCCACCCTTTGGCACCACCCTGCGTCCTGAAGTAAAAGCCTCATTTTAAGGAAAAACCCCTCCCCTTCCTCTCTTCTACTTTTCCTCCCATGAGGTGTGCACCCCTCTCTCCCTCTCTCTCTCTTCCTCTCTCTTCTCTCCCTCTTTCCTATCTTCTCTTCATCTCTCTATTATAATAAATGATTTCCTCGAGGATGCAGCGTCTGGATTGTGAATGGCCATCTGCTACCACCATGCCCACATGGCCTGGGTCACCGGCCAGCCCACCATGCCAGCATGTTTCCCTGCACACTCGGGATACCCTCTGGGGGGTCTCCGGTACAATGTTTCATAACATTGTTGCTAGTGACTTGGCAGACATCCTCCTTGTGCATTTCCACTGACTGCTCTTAGATATGTTAAGAGTCTTGGAACCTTCAACACTCACTTCATCAACACTGGCATAATCGTAAGCTCCCCCTTTGGTAAGCCTTTCTTTTGGTCATTTTCCTCACAACTGCGATGGCATATGGCGATGGCATATGGAGATGGCCTGTGCCCACGCAATTCCATGGCCCACAGCCTTTGGTATGACTGTCCATTGGCTATCTTATGCCATTCATTGGCCCCCGCTGACCCTCTGGGATGCTGGAGGTCAGTCCACTGGCCTTATGGGAAATGTGCCTATGGCCCTCCACCCCACCACTGCCACTGACCCATGGCTTGGGTTAATTTCTCTGTGGCTGCTTACACCATGCCCCAGCCTGG
Source organism: Peromyscus aztecus (assembly GCA_902168405.1). Classification (NCBI taxonomy): domain Eukaryota; kingdom Metazoa; phylum Chordata; class Mammalia; order Rodentia; family Cricetidae; genus Peromyscus; species Peromyscus aztecus. The sequence goes on from CABHPQ010150069.1 coordinate 38,990, forward strand.
GGGGGGGGTGTCCCTCTCTCCTGCCTGGCTGCACTGGTACTCTGTTTCCCAGTCCCCTCCACAGCACCACCTCTGAGCTCCAATGCAATAACTGTAAAAGTTTTCCAGGAAAACTTTTCTCCATCTTTCTTTCATCCTCACTCATGGGATACCCTGGCCTGGTCAACTGGGGGTTCCCCACTCATGCAAATTAATAACAGCTGGGACTAATAAGTGATAGAATTACTAGCCACTCCCCCATGAAGGTGCATATGCTGGCAAGATACTTAGTAATTCCAGGGCCGTACGTCTCATCGTGTGCTGCATGGTCACGTAATTTGTGCTCAGCATGATCATGTCATCTATGCCCATGCATGGCAGAACTACTTAAGCCCATATGCACATGTGCAGGGGAATCCATAGAAGTGAGCCCCACATACCCTCCCCCCTTCTTGCACAACCATTTCCATAGGCCTAAGCACTCCCCTCTGTTCTTTTCTTAATAAACTCTTATAGTGAGTTTTGTTGTGTCTCTTGGCTTTTCTTGCATGGTGAACAGCACCGCTTAATGAATAACACAGTGCTGCATAATAAAATATAAATAACAGTAAGGCTGTATTCAGACAAGTCCAGATAAGAGCACTGTGGAAAGCCTGACTTACTTTACATTTGTCCAAAGGATGCTAAAGGAATGAAGACAGATAAATGGGTTTTGGTGGTTTGTTGAAAACCTATATCAGAAGACACAGAGAGAAGCAAGGCCTTTTTCTAAAATTATCACTGCACAATTGTAGAGCAAATTCATGTTCCATGACTTTTTCTAGGATGCGAGTGAATGGGGAAGTGTAGTCAGTCATATCACAAAGGCCAGTTCTATAGTTGCTAAGCAACTCATGCAAGAGGCCATGGTAACTTCATAGAAGTAGCAGTAAGAGGGAGAACCAAATATGGGGGAATTCTTGGTAGTATCTCAAAAGGGAATACAGAGAGAAGCTTTGTAGTTTTGTCCACTGGTGTTTTCTTTTGAGACAGGGTCTCATTTGTTCACGGATGGCCTTGAATTCACTATATAACTAAGGATGACCTTGAACTTCTGACCCTCCTACCTCCACTTTCCTAGCATTGGAGATGTGCATCACCACACCTGTTTGATTTGGTGTTGGGGATCAGATACAGGACTTTGCCAATGCTAAGCAAGCGCTCTACTTACTCTACTGATGGAGCTACATTGCCAACCCCAATGTGTCTTACTTTAATATATGTCTTTGACAGTTCCTATTCTTTAAAGCTACTTATTGTTTTCCTGAATATCTGTACAACAAAGACTTATAAGCACAGAAAAGAGTTGGGATCTCATTGCAGGAATAGGTTCAGTTTCTCTCTTTAGAGAAGGGTTGTTGGTAATAATAACCTTGCTTGACAGATTCCTAGTCCATCATAGAACGGAATTGTATTCTCTGTAATGTGATATTACAAGGGCAGTTTGTGCAAACAAAGTATCATTAAATATCTATTTATTTTATATTTAGTTTCAGCTGTGATGCAAACTTATATTTGAAAGTAGTGCAAAGATATGTCATAAGTAACAAGAAGTATAAATTAGAGAAACACAAAGAAGGTGTGTAAAGCCTTAAGAGAGAACAGATTGCATCTACTTCCTAATGTCTTAGTTTCATTTCCTGTTACTGTGGTGAAATACTCTGACAAAAGGAACTTAAAGGAGAAAGGTTTATTTTAGCAAACAGTCTCAGCTATCATGACAAGATGCTGGGGAGTCAAGATAGCAGAAACTTAAAATGTCCATGTCACACCAGTAATCAGGAAATGTAGGAGAGTGAATGCATGTTTGATGCTCAACACATTTTTTCAGTTTTATACATTCCAAAATCCCCTCTCCAAAGAATGACACTACCCACAGTAAATGGGTATAATCAAAGTTATTCTCTACAGGTAAGCCTAGAGTCCTGGCTCCCAGGAGATTATACATTTCGTCAGGGTGACAGTTGATACTATCAAAGGCAAGAGATATAGGGCATCTTTGCAATTTGAAATAAAACAACATGCTACCAATTAGTTATAAGCAGTTGCATGAGGATTGGTGATGCTAGACTGTGGGACTGAGAAGTTCCCATGATGCACACATCTTCTGAAAGGCTCAAACAGATGCCATAATAGGCTGCTCAGTCTTCTCTCAGAGATCAGCCTCTATTTCAGTTTCCTGAGACTTGAACAAGCAGTTTCTGGGAGGACCATGAACACAAGACAAATCCTTACAGTAGCTTACTTTCTGCACTTACTTGTACTCTGACTGCTCAAGGTTCAGCCAATTGTTTACTGTCTGGGACCCCTCACCAACTTAGAGCTATGTGCATGAGTCAAGGACAGAGCCTGGGCCATTGAGTCAGCCCCCACAGTCAGTATGTGCTAGGCCAGGCAGCCTCCATGGAAGGTCAAAGACAAAGCCTGGGACTTGTCCAGGCCTGCCCAAAAATGGGTAACCGTAACCACCAACTAACCCTAGTAAATGAAAAGTTACTAACATGATTGCCACTCGCATAAACCAATCCTGATAAACAACATCTGCAGGCTCCAAATGTACTTCTGATAATGGTTGCTGAAAATTCCTCTGGACCTCAACCAGTAAATCCAAAGGTTACACACCCTTACCCAATCATATCATGCAAAGGCTTGTACCACCCTGCTTGTGGTTTTTCACTTTAAAAAGCCCTCATTCTGAGAGCTTAGGGCCATCCTCCTCCATCTGATGTGTTGGAATATTGGACATAATCAAGCCTAGGCTTGTAATCAATAAACCCCTGTAAGTTTTGCATCAGATATTGGCTCTGTGGTGGTCTTGCTCGGGGGTCTTGCAATGTGGGCACAACATGTCAAGGTACCTGCAAGCCCCTGGCCTCACTGGGGAGGAAATGGCATAGCTGCTCTTAGAGTTCTGTCACCATCAGGGAATGAACACATTCTCCATGGTGAAAGCTGAGCTGCTGAGGTCCAAGCTCCTCCCCCTTAAATTCTTGTGAAACATGTGACTGATCCTGTGAGAAAGCCTCACAAGCATGAGAACTTGATCATCAACACCCACAAATTAGCCAGGCTTGGCAGTGTGTGCCTATAATCTCAGTGCTGGGGAGGCAGAGACAGGAATATCTTTGGGCTTGCTGGCCAATTACTTGAGAACATAGCTTAAATGGTAAACTCCAGATTCGGTGAGAGATCCTGTCTCTGAGAAATGGTTAGTGGTTAAGAACATTTGCTTCTCTTGCAGAGGACTTGGGTTTTGTTCTGAGTACCCACATGGTGGATCCACTGCCTTCTTATGGCTTCCTTAGACAGGCATACACTTGGTGCACATATATCCATTCTGGCAAAATACTCATACACATAAAAAATTTTTAAAAAATGTGAGTAGTAATTAAAAATACCAGTATCAACATATATGCATGCACAGGTGCATGTGCCTGTGCGTGCACATGTGTGTGCATGCATACACACACACACACACACACACACACACACACATAAGAATTAGAGGAACTTAGACAAATGGGGAATGGGGAAAGCAAGAACAGACCCTTTTAAGAGGGCTGCTTCACTAACCCTGTTTAGTTGTCTAGGTTTCCCAGTAGCATGATTTATTTTATGCTGTGTGAGTCTTAAGTTCATTTAGAGAGCTGCTGGTTACCACATAGGTAGGCATGCTGCTACTGCATCCTTAGTGCTATAGTGCCATGTGGTTCATTGTAGTTCATAAGCATCATAGCTGAGTAGGATGGTTGGTTTCTTCCCTCCTTGGAAAGCTTGCATGAAGCCTTAAGGGACCATAAAAGCTAATTTTCAGGTAGGAGGTTTTCAGGTCAGTTTCAACACAGGGGCTTCTGGGTCTTGTGTCTGAAGTGCGTAATGTCTTCAGCAATACAGACACACTCACTTTCCACTTCTGGGAAGCAACCAACAACAATGGCAATAGCCTGTAATATTTTGGGAGTCATCATAACCAACAACTCAAAAGAGAGCTTCTATTGTCTGATGTTTTTTTTTTTTCTTTTGTTAGATGGTCTTGGCTCTTGGAAGGAAGCATTGTCAACCTAGATGCAATACTTTCATTTAAACTAATTCCGTATAGGGATACACAGACTCATGTTTTGTAGTTTGGTTTTTTTGTTTGTTTCTGGTAGATAATTAACAATATGCTCCCTTGTTAATTTTTGAAACATCCTTACTATTATCTTATCCTCCACTCTCCTGCATTTATCGCCCTGCCCCCTTCCTGATTAGAGTCCCCCTCCCTGAGTTTTCCTCATATTTCTCATCAGACACTTGTACCTTACTGTACCTCTCTGTGTTGCTCCCCTACTCCAGCAATGGTCCTATTTTAGTTTCCTGGTGACTGTAGTTACTCCAATATATGTTCTCACATCTGAGGGTTTGGAGTAAGGAGCATCAGATGAGAGAAATGGAATGATCTTCGTCTTTCTGGGTCTGGGTTACCTCACACAATATCTTTTCTAGTTCTATCCATTTCCCTTTAAATTTTATACTTTATTTTTCTTTAGTATTCCAAGTATATGTAACATATTTTTATTATCCATTTCTTAGCATTTAGGTTGTTTCTACTTACTAGTGTGACTGGGCAAGAGAGTGCAGAGGTTCCTCCATTTCATATTCTTCTCGGACCTTTTCACATTTGACTAGAATTTGACCTCCTTGATGGAGAATTCCATGGAAAATTATCCAATCTATTGCAGGAACCAGAAGTCAAGTTGTCTCTACTTGCTCATTTTGGCTTCTGTTAAAATTGCTTGCTTGCATAAAACCTCATCCTGGAGCTACTGAGCAAGATAACTGGATTTGTTTCTTGCCTTTAAAATGCCCCTTGCTCCAAACACTCAGGGCTACACTTGGACCCAAATACACAACTGTAGTCCCAGCCAGATGGGATGAAGACTTTCAATTGGTTATAGACTGTGTCTAAATGGTCTTCTTTGGTGAGTTCCTCATAAGACTAACTATTGCAAATAGAGCAGCAATGAACATGTCTGAGCAAGTATCCCTGAAGTAAAATGTCAAGTCCTTCACTATATGCCAAGAAGTAGTATGGGTTAGATGGTAGAATTACTTTTAGCTTTGTGAGAATTCACCACATTGATTTCCAGAGTGGATAAGGCTACACTAGTTGGCAGTCCTACCAACAATGAATGAGGGTTCATTCCCTTTCCCCATACCCACTCCAGCATTTATTGGCCATTGTTTTCTTGATCTTTGACAGTCTGACTGGGATGAGATGAAATTGCAAAGATTTTTAATTTGCATTTCTCTAATTTCTAGAGACCATCAACCTTTTTTTGATATATTTCTTAGGTTTTGTTTTTTGTTTTTGTCTTTTGAGAATCCTCTGTTCATATCCCGGGCCCATATTTTGAATGGATCATTTACTTTCTTGCTTTTTGTCTTTATATATTCAAAATATTAATCCTCTGTCAAATGTGTAGCTTGTAAAGGTTCTCTCCCATTCTGTGGATTTTCTATTCGCTTGATTGTTTCTTTAACCATACAGAAACTTTTTAGTTTTATGAAGTCCTACTTTTCATTTATTAGATTTAATCTTTGGACACATGGATTCCTATTCAGAAAATCTTTTTCTTCACCTATATCATTCAGGGTATGCCTAGGTTTTCTTCTAGTAGTTTCAGTTTTACAGATTTCACATTTAGGTCTTTGATTGGTGTGGAATGTAATTTTTGTACAAGGCAATAGATATCAGTCTAATTTCATGCTTCTGCTGTGGACATCCAGTTTCCCTAGCAGCATTTGTTGAAGATCTTTCTTTTCTCCAACATTGCTTTTGGTATCTTCGCTAAATATTAAATGGCTGAAGTCATGTGGACTCTTGCTTTGTCTTCAATTTTGTTCCACTGGTCTGCACATCTGCTTTTGTGCTGGTGTCCTATTGTTTTATTACTATGATTCTGTAATATAGCTTAAGATTTGGAATGGTAATCTCGCCAATATTGTTCTTTTTGCTCAGGGTTGTTTATGCTAGGTCCCAGGAACTCCATTTATTCAGAAATGAGCTCAAGCTAGACTATAGAAGGATTCCTAGAGGTTAGATAAAAGGTAGCATTCTATGATTATATGGGAACTTATAAAATCTTTTTTGTTCAGAAAAATAAGTCATTTCCCTTGCCCCTGGCAAAAGAGAGTTTGGCTCTCCATTGGCATATACATTGGCAGCCATCAGTCTATCAAAGTCCAATCTAGCCTCCAAGGTTCCTCAGTCCCTATGCATAAGTACCTGTTATACATTTCAAACTACTCCAGCCTTCTAGCCTTTCCCTCTCCCTAACTACTCATCCTCCTTATAACCCTTGTGATTTTCCCATTCTGTTCTCTCATCTCTTTCACAAACTGCCCTGGTTGAATGAAAAAAAAAAGATTATATGAGTACTGCAATGTATGGTTAAAGAGAAGGTTAATGTAGAAATGAGGGAGCGTATAGTCAGAGGCATCTGGAAGTGTCCAGATTGAACCAGGCCAGCAGACTGAAGAGAACCATGAGAGGAGAGAGAGGAAGGAGGAGTGAGAAATAAAGAGAAAGAGAGATGAGAGGTGGGGCTAAGAGGTCAGGAGCTAGCCAGGAGATCAAAAGAGCAAGAGATCCAAGAGCCAAGAGTATATGTAGCTAAAATGGCTGGGTTATACAGGGATCAGAGAAGCTGGGGAAAGGAAATGAAGCTCTGGGGCTGGAGAAGTTTAAGGTAGGGAGTGGATAGGACAGCCAAGATGACTCTATAACAAGTAGGGATGGAGGGAATCTAGAGGCTAGCATAGACCTTGATATGCTAATAAGCACCATAGGCCTAGGTTCATGGAAAAGTCATATATGTCCCTTTTGCCAGAGATAAGGAGAATGATTCCTTTTAACAAGTAGGAACAATTTTCTTCAGTCTGCAGGAATGCTGGCTTTTGGCTAAATGCCAGGCTGGCAAAAGGAATTTCTTGAGACCTAATACTGGCAGTATCCAGTCTCTTTCTCTCTGCTCTGGACTCTTCCAGGTACCTCTGAGTATTCTCCTTTCTTATTCAAAATAAAAATATTTCTCCTAATACAGTGGCCATTTCAGCAGTTTCTTTACTGAGTACCCTTGAAAACAGTTTTGGCTATACAGGGTCTTTTGTGGTTCCTTATGAATTTTACAGTAGTCTTTTCTTTTTCTGTGAAGAAAGAAGTCAAGGATCTTGGAGGTGAACCTAAAACTGACAGTTTACTAAACCAGCACAATCTCTAACAACATTCTAAATATTTGTCCTTATTCCCTCAGAAAGTTTAGTCTTCACTCCTCGTCAAGGGAACTTGTCTTTGCAATACATGAAGACCATTACAGAAAACCACAACCAGTAAAAATGCAGTTGTGTAGTACAGTCTCAAAAGAGAAACCTATAATACAAGTTCTAAACCTAAGGCTAGGGATCATTGCGGAACAGGGAATGGAAAGACTGTAAGAGTCAGAGGAAAAAGGAGTTTGCTATGAGATTGCGACTCTTAGGAGAGTGCCAGACATCACAAGCTACACCCACAAAGTCTAACCAACA
>CABHPQ010150070.1:0-24350 GCA_902168405.1 Peromyscus aztecus
TGAATCCTCTGTTCTATCGCATTAATCTACTGTCCAAGGAGTTTCCCTAATCTTTTAAGGGATCTTAGCTCAAGCCAAACTAGGATTTATGGCTTTGACACAAAAATATAATTTCAGGACTAGCCAGTATGAAGCAGAGCTAGGGTTTATTTTATTTATTTATTTGGCATGTATGTATATATATGTACATATACATGTGTGAGTGCAGGTGTGCTACTGAGAGGCGAGGCCAGCTCCCCCATGATGGGTGGGACTAGGTCTTCTGCACACAGGGACGTTACCTTGGCTTCAGGCAGCAATTTAGACCATGGGTATCCACATGAGCTTTGTTGGTAACATGGGCCGTAGACATCAACATGGCCCTTGGCTTTATTAGGACCACTGACTTACTCATGGCCCTCAGTGGCTGCATGGGCTACAAGCCTCGACATGACCTCAGGTAGTTACACATGTCACTCACATCAGCCTGGTGCCCTGAGGCAGCAAAGCCCAAGGATATCACCAAGGTATCAGGCAGTGGCACAGACTGCATATGTCCACATGGGTCTCAGGTTTCATCATGACCTAGGTCAGCAGCATGGACCACTGACACTAACATTGCCTTCCATGGCATGGTGGGCCACGGTGGTCCTTCAAGGAGGTCCAATCCAGAAAGTGTACCTCTCCTCATCTTCCTCATCTCAGACCTCTGTTGTTACTCAGAGCCAGGGAGATCCCATGGCCAGGCAGCAGGTTCGGGGCTGAGTGTGCATCTGCTTAAGTTCCAGGCTGTTGTACACCATCCAGCCGACCCTTCTGAGCAATGACAGCAAGTAGATCTCAGTCCTCTCTCACACCTGTCACCACCATTACGTGTCCAGTTCCGCCTCTCTCCATCAGGCATGGGTCATTGTGTTTTTCTATTTTTCCCACCTCTCTTTATAGTTGTTCTTGCTTCCAGTGGTATGGGCTTCTCTTAAGAGTGATACTTCACCTTTCCAGCCTCTATCTCAGACCCTGAAGCTACCGTGATGTTGATACCTAAGAACCAGATTGCCATCTATGAACTCCTTTTTAAGTAAGGAGTGATAGTTGCTAAGATGTCCATATGACCAAACACCCTGCACTGGCAGTCAGTGTACCAACCTTCATGTAATGAAGGCCATGTAGTCTTTCAAGTCTTGAGGCTCCGTGAAGGAGCAGTTTGCCTAGAGACATTTCTCTTGGCACCTGACAAACAAGGGTATCCAGCATCTCTGAGATTACCTCAACCCACCTCGGGAGACGATGCCTGCCACCTGTGTGCTGCAGCAGTCCTAAGATTGTCAGGCCTTGGCCCAAAGGTCTAGAGCAGTGGTTTTCAACCTTCCTAATGCTGGGACCCTTTAATATAGTTCCTCAGGTTGTAGTGACCCCCAACCGTAAAATTACATTCATTGCTACTTTATAAGTGTGATTTTGTTACTGTTATGAATTGTAATGTAAACATTTTTGGAGATAGAGGTTTGCTAAAGGGACTACGACCCACCGGTTGAGAACTGCTGGGTTCTCTAGACTCTAGAGGGTGAGCAACCGGCAAGATTCCCAGGAGAGGAGGCAGAGAGACACCTACAGAAGGAGTGCTGAACCTTCTAGGACTGACAAGAAAGCTGAGGCTGGGCCTAGCTCAGCAAATGAATTCCAGTTTCAAGAGATTTGGTCATGGTCTGCCACCTCAGTGAAGCTGGAGAGTGTTTTGTGTTGAATAAACTAAAAAGAAGAAAAAAGTCACACTCCATTGTCTTTATGATAGTCACTTACTGGATTTTGATGGGTGTGGTGGTTTGGATGTGCAATGTCCCCATGGGCTCATGTATTTGAAAACTTGTTCCCTAGTTAGTGGTACTGTTAGGGCAGTTATGGAATCTTTAGGAGGTGCAGACTTGCTGGAGGGAGTACATCACTGGGGAGGGCTATGCAGGTCTGCAGCCTTACCCCACTTTCTCTTCCTTTCTCCGCTTCCTGCATGTGTGTGCAGTTAGGCATCTCCTCCAGGCATGCCATCCATGCCTTCCCACCATTATAGATCTTTTCCTTCCTCTGGAACCATAAGCTGAAACAAACTCTCTCTCCTCTCCAGCTGCCACACTGTGAATTGGACCATGTTATTATTTCATAGTCATCATTTGCTTAGAGTCAACACCTTCCCCACTGTCCTCATTCCCCATGTCCACTACATTTCAGCTTTTTTTCTTTTCTTGTATTATTGTCCTTCTAAAAAGACACATAATTTCAAGAAATTCCTTTTGTAATGTATATTCATTGAAATTATATGTTTTTTAATTTGTGAAATGTGTTCATTTTTCTCTTAAGGTCTAGATCGGGTTACCTACTTTTGCAGCCCTTTTAATTTTTCCTTTGTGTTGGACAGTGAAACTGTCCAATAGTAGTTTTGAATTTGTGTTTCTTGAGACATGTGACACTTATTAAATCTGACAACCAATTAATATTTTCTATAAAATTAATGTCTTCATATAAAACCCAAGAATTCTCCTCTCCTGCCTCTTTCTCATTCTAGAATTCCATTTAATTAGGAAATATATCAGGTCTTTTTTTTTTTGCTCAATTCACCATGCTTCTGAATCCATTGTTTTCATTCATTTCCTTACTTGGCCAGATCTCTGGGCAGGAGTAGGGTGGGGATTACACTTGCTTTTGTGGAATCTGAAGGTTGATGTTGGGATGTCTTCCTCAGTCATTTATTTTTTGAGATAAGTTCTGTCACTGAACTTGGATGGAGCATGACACTTGGGTTAGACTAGCTGGCTAGTAAAGCCTGGGATCTGTTGTCTTCACCCTCTAGCACTGGGGTTACAAGTACATACTTAGCTTTTTTTGGGGTGGTTACTGGGGATCATACTCAGGTTCCCATGCCTTCACAGTAAACACTTTACCACTAAGTCCTCTTTGTGGTGGTATTGTGTTCCCCAAAATATTGTGCACCCTAATAAACTTATCTGGGGTCAGAGACAGAACAGCCACAATATTAAACATAGAGGATAGGCAGTGGTAGCACACGCCTTTAATCCTAGCATCCCAGAGCAGAAATTCATGTGTTCAAGGATACAGCCAAGCATGGTGACTCATACCTTTAATTCCAGAAAGCGAGCCTTTAATCCCAGGGAGTGATGGCAGATAACAGAAAGGTATGTAAGGCGTGAGGACCAGAAACTAGAAGCTTTTGGCTGGTTAAGCATTCAGGCTTTCGAGAAGCAGTTCAGCTGAGATTCATTCTGGATGAGGACTCAGAGGTTTCCAGTCTGAGGAAACAGGATCAGCTGAGGAACTGGCAAGGTGAGGTAGCTGTGGCTTGTTCTGCTTCTCTGATCTTCCAGCATTCACCCCAATAACTGGCTTCAGGTTTGTTTTTATTAATAAGAACTTTTAAGATTCATGCTACACCTCTTTCTAGCCACTGTGCAGATCTTTTAGCTCATTAATTCTCTTATGTGTGTGCCTACTAGCTAACCTAGTCACAGTGTTGAATTTCAACTTTTATGTATTTCAACTGTAAAAGTTGTATTATTCTGAAATTTACTCAAATTACAGACTTTGAATGTCTGTAGACACTTTACACATGGTTATTTTGTGTAATGTTTCATAATGCTACTATATGAAACTCTTGGGTGATTAAAGATTGTTTGATGTTTTGTGTTTAGTCAAAGATATGTTTTACTTCCTTGTGTGTTTGATTTTGGAACGTTTGTATGAAGCTCATCTTAGCTCTAGAAAATGCCCATAGTTAGGGGATGACGTTTTCCTTCAGGAAGAATTTATGCTCTTTGTTTGTTATTTCCTATATCAAATATTGGTTTCATTGCTTCATTTGAGGCCACTTCCTTTAGATTTCTTCTGACTTTGTAGATATGGGTGCCATAGGTTCAATCCAAGATTCTATGGTATAGGACAGATTTTTCTTTTTTTCTCATCCAGAACTAAGGCAGAGATATCCTGTCTGCTTTTAAAGGCAGAGTTTTCTACCTTTTCTCAAGGATAGGCCCTTTATAAATGGTCTCTCTTGGTTTTTGTTTGTGTATATGTGTTTGTGTGTGCATATGTTTTCCTTTTGTTGAGATAAGATCTCCCTAATAAAACCAGGCTGAGTGGAACCTATTAAGGCTTGGAATGAACAGTGGTCCTCCTGTCTCTACACCCAAGTCCTGGGATTATAAAGGTGTCACCAACCCCTTATACAAGGATGATTAGCTGCTCACATCACATACACCTGTGGTGTAGTTTGGCACCATTTGTCCACTTTTGTTGGTGTAAGCATGAGACCAAGGCAGCCCAAGGTGCTGCACATGCCTATCATTCGGCTGAAAGTGACTAGTTTTACTGTTGGGCTGTAAGCTTGGGGATATACTTGGTTATTTCTTCACTTTCTCATTTTAGTAATGTGTTTAGATGTTTGTTCATAATGGTTTATCTGATAGAAGTTTTGCTACTGTAGGAGAGCATTTTGGAATAACTTGTCTACAAAAGAGTGGGAAATTAGTCTTAGCAAGGTTTAACCTCAGCCAGACACCCAGTGTGGTGGTTTATGATCTGATTTGTAACATACAATCTGAAGCTTATTAGGGTTTAACCCAGTAGGTTTTTATCAACCAAATGGCCAGATGCATTGCATTTTAGCATGTCAGTTCCACCTTAAAGAAAAAGAAATGGCTAGGGCTAATAAAAATTAGACGTAGCAGTGGACACACCCTCCCAGGTCAGCACCCCAGGACTTTGGGATCCCAGGCAAGGATTTCAAGTTGTTTTTGAGGCTCAAGAGAGAAATTACTCTATTGGCTTTTCACTGCTATGACCAAAATACCTAAGAAAGAAAGTTAAAGGTAGAAAGTTTACTTTAGCTTACAGTTTCAGCCCATTGAGAGCAAATCATATCACCTCAGACAGGAAGAAAAGGGAATTCATGAAGGGGCCAGGGCATAGCCCCCATGGACATGCTTGTGTCCTGCTTCTTCCAGCTAGGCCCTACCTCCCATCTTTCAATATCTCCCAATAAAGAAGTCTTATACATCTATCAAGGGATTAATCTCTTGGTTAGGTGAAAGCCTCCTGATCCAATTGTCATTGGGAATGCTCTCAGACACACCAGAGACCTACTCCACTAATCTCAAACATTTTTAATCCAATCCAACTAACTATCACAGTTACTGATGCCAGGACTGGGGACACACTGGCTTCCTGCTTGTTAGGTGGTGTAATAATGGAAGACTAGACCCCTTTACACCACAGATGGGAAAACTGATACCACCAAGGACTGGCTGCTGTGCTTAAGGCCACTTAGTCATATTGGGACTGAATGATGTATTAAGTCTCTCCTACCCCCACCAGTTTGCCCAGTGACAGATATTTAATCCCTTTCTCCTTTTGCTTATTAGATGTTGCTATACACTAAACCCATTTGGGGAGGAAAAGGTTTTGATAAATTGCATGGCTTTAAATTTTACTAGTTTTTATATATTCATATTTGTTGAATTACTCAGATTTGCTTCCATTGTAATTGATACAAATCTATGTCAACCTGAGCTGTGATCTAAAACAGCTCTTAGGGAAAATTTATAATCCTTTACTTGTGTATAAAATGGCTTCCTTCTTTGTTACCCAGCTGTGGGGCGTTTACCCACCAACCCCACCGTTCCCCAGAGTTTTCTTGAGTGTGGGCAGCAGGAAATATTAGATAGAAGGATTTCTTGCGGAGATAAACAGATAGAAAATAAAGGATAGCCTCGAGAGGGCCTGGAACCTTTTCCAACGGCCCCAACTGTCTCTGCCCCAGGGTTTTTATAGCGACACCAAGGGGTGGAGCAAATGACCTCCTCCCCCAGCACAGCCAAGTGCAGACCATCTCAGACACCTGCACTCAGGCCCGTGGTCCTAATCATCCTCTATGCAGACCTGCTGGGTAAAGCCACGAGGAACCGGAGAATGGGCTCCCACACCCAGCTCTATTCAGAATTGCTCAGGGAATAGAACTCCACAGAGCCAAGTACCACAGCCCAAGAAGAACCAACTTCCAGGCCACAGACAGGACTCAAAGGGGAAGTCCACAGCACAGCAAAGCTAAGACTTTTTCTCAGGGGGTTAGGAAAACAAACACACTCACACCTACTCTGATTGTTTCTCTCTTATTCTCTCATGTTGAATCTGAATCCCTTTGATCTACACAGTTATACATACCCAACAGAATCTTTCAGGCAATATAGGAGTTACATTTGAAGGTCACATTCCATTTCTTAAGTAAATGATAAAAAACAGTCATCCTGACAACTCACAAGCAATAAATCTAAATAACCTGTCGAAGAGCAAGGAAGGAACATTATTTCTCAGTCAACTCCCTGATTGGTGAGCTGTAACACGCAGCTGCAAAGAAAGAACCATTGTTACCTATCTAGAGAGGTGTAGTGCATAATTGTTCTGCCTATAACCTTGAAGCACTGCCCATAGAGATGCAGCAGGTAACTGCTCTACCTGCCTGTGACCTTGAAGCACATGCCCCTGGGGCGTGGCCTTTTGGGGACCCTTAAGACCTGAGATGCACATATGTTCTCTCTTCTCTACCTTGTGGTTTTGGATATGGGACTGACTCAGATGACTGGAACAGCGTTCCAGAATCCGAGACTATTCTGTTCTGTACAGTGAGTTTTTCCCCTTAATAAATTCCTTTGCCCTTTAAACAGACTCCGTGGATTTCTTGCTATAGAGAGGTATAGTCTTATAAAGGATTTTAAAGGAGTTATAAAACTAAACTACTGAGGAGTCTAAGAAAAATAAGGAAATTGTGTACTACATCCTATACTTCTGAGTATAATAAACATTTTAAACTAATATTTTGTGATTAACAGTTGTAAAATGCAGGGCTTTCTCAAACTCTGAGTGTTTACATTGAGAGAAATGTGTCATAAATGCTCTGGTTTGGATTTAGGATTACCTTAAATCTTTTAATATAAACTTACTCCGCACTCTCCAAGGCAAAGTGACACAAAAAGCATTTTAAATTTTAAAATATATTTTTCTGTCCTGTGTCAAACTTTAGACCCATAAAAAGGAAACTTGCAACTCTTCTTGGGGCTATGAGGTCAGATTATTGTCTGTAGCCCTGGCTAGTTGGAAAATCTTCTCCTGCGGTATATCTGAACAAAAGCTGTTTTTGTTTCTAGACCTCAGTTAATTGTTCCCTGTCACCTGTACAATTTCAGGACCCAACATAAAAACAGTTAGTTGGCTGAATTTTGAGTCTTCAGGTTACATACCCATATTATAAAACTGAGGTTAGGAACTCAGTTAATAGAACAGAGTTAATCACTGTCCTAGGTTATCAGCCAGACCTAGCAAGAGAGACTGGCACAGCAATTACATTGCTCTGCACTTTTAACCTTGGTTCAGCAAATCAGACAGATGGCTATTATGTCCTTGTAAACTGGACTGCTTTTCCTGGGAATAGTTTATCTTAAAAACCATTAGCAAGGCACCTGGTCTAATCCAAAGCTACTTTAAAGCTTTATATCAGCTAATAGTGTACAGCTATCTTGGCAGCTGAGGAAATTCAGCTATTTTTCTATGTCAACCTGAGCTGTGATCTAAAACAGCTCTTAGGGAAAATTTATAATCCTTTACTTGTGTAGCATTTTTTGTATTCATTAAAACTCTGTATAAGCTAACATTATTGATATCAAATGCACAATACAGCTTAAGGAGGTGTCACCTTCTAGATAACACACAGATAAAAATGCCCAGAAAATTGGAATGTATTAATGAGATAAACACACTACAATGCAGGTAGTGGGGGACCCCCCACATACATATACATTATATCAGATACCAGAGAAAAGTATGTAGCAGCAACAGTGTGAAGGCACAGCATAAACAAAAGACATTCTGGAGTCTGTATTCTTGTAAGCCTTTCTTGAATGAGATATACCCATCAGAGAGTTTTTCTTCTGGTGGGCTGACACCTTAACTTCAATTGCCAACTGCTGTTGCTCTGACACAGCCAATGGCTACCACCAGACAAGGCCTTATGCTCCTAAGGGAATGGTGTGGCCATTTCCTTTTGTTTGTAGAGCAGTAATTCCCACTGCCTTGGTGATGAAGGATTTAAGTAAGGTGACATAGCTGATTAGATGTGAGTAAGGTCTCAACTCTGGAACTGCTAGTGTTTCTGCTTGGGAGGCAGAATTAATAATGTCCTTAGATATGTGAGGCCAAGCTGAGGTTATCAACTCCCAAAGTGTAGAATTCTTGTCCTCTAATCCAATACTGGAAATGGGGAGCTGTGGGACTAGGGCAGAAGAATTACTACATCCTGGTACTCTGGGGTCCAGCCCTGGGTGCTAGCAACAGCCTTGTCTTCAGTAGAGATATCTCCATATGTCTGTGCCTATTTTTTCAGAGTCATTATTCAGTGTTATTCATGTAACACTGTGAACAGTGGTAGAATACTATCAAAGGCTTTGGTGTACTAAATGATTAAAAAAATCCTCAGTGTACTTAATAATAAAAAAATGTTAGACTGCTATTCAATTAAAACATCATAATAACCCCCAAATCAAAAGAAAAAGAAAGACAGAAGTAAATTCAAATTCAGTACTAAAACATTAGTTACAATGGTTAAATAAAATGAAACAACAAACAAATCCACCTCCATGTTCAGAAAACTATACTGTGAAGGTTGAGAGTAGCAAGAGAGATTTTAGAGAGACATTAAAGAAATGAAAAATGAGTAAATAACAACCAGGCAGATCTAATATAGTGCACCAAGCTGATTATTGAAATATCTGATCTAGGTGCATGAAACTGAAGACACTCATTGGTGGGCACTGTTAACTACATCTCTGGGTACAGCACCACCTTCTCTTTGCACATACTTTAGGTCTCTCGGTGTGCTGCTTGTTAGATGTGTTCAGAGCACAAAATGTTACTCTTGGAAGTACCAAGAGGGTGTGCAGTGGATAGGCTCTTCTTTCCAGATGCTCTTCAGCCGCTGGGCCCATGATGCCACCATCACTTTTATTTCTTCTTCTGATGAAGCCTCAATACCAAAACTGATCTGTGGGGCAAGGACCTTAAATCCACAGAAGTGTAATACGCCATGCTGAAGTCAGAAAGGAAAGAACTGGTCATAACCACACTCTATGTACACACAGTTAAATTAGTAAAAAGGGAAAATGACATGAAGAATCCTTCAAAAAATTATGAAACAAATGCTACAAATTAACAACCCATTTCTGAATAGCTGCAGGATAGAGTGCTTCATAAGCAGAAGAACTTGGCTAACGAGTCCATCACTAAACATTACAGTTTTGATGGATTTGGCCAATTCTGCTACATTGAATGCCCTGTACAGAGAAGTTATTTTAGCTGTGATGTACTGCTATAGAAAGTTGTTGACCATTCTTGTTAATCAAAACAAATTTTAAGCAGTATTTCTTGTATACCATTTATGTACAACAATAATAAACTAGTAAACATTTTTTATGTAAGGATCTATCTAGGCCATTAGGAAATAAATTACAAATAATTCTTTCTGGAGGTGTAGATTAAGTGGACTTTAAATTTTTTTATATTGTTTACCTTTCTTCTACTATATGTTGTTATAAACTAGGTAAAGTACATGTTTCTAAAACAAGATTTAAGCTTAGTCAGTGACATGTATGAGAATGGGTAGCCTTCAGAGAAGGAAGCTCATAGGGTAATTGCCCTTCATGGAGCAGCACTAACCCACTAATTGTAATCACCTTTCAAAAAGAGCCTAGTTTCTCCCTAGAAACAGCACACTTGGTCTTCTGCACTATGCTCTTCAAAACTTACACCCTCATCCAAGCATTCCCTGTCAGGTGGAGTTAGAGGACAAAAAGCCTACATACATGTTGTTATATTACTTTCTGCTAGACGACATGATTTTATTTATTGGAAATCAGCTCTTAAAAATCCACTATTGGGGTCTGGAGAAATAGTTCAGCAGTTAAGAGCACTTGATGCTCTTGCTGGTAGTCAGAGTTTGGTTACCAGCACCCACATGGCAATTCATAGCTGTCTGTAACTCCAGTCCCAGAGACTCAAATACTCTCTTCTGCCCTCTGTGGGCACTGCACATGTGCTTGCATGCACATGATATATAACATGCATGCAAGCAAAACACTCAAACACATAAAAACAAATCTTTTTTAAAAAATAATTTATGGGGCTGGTAAGATGTCTCAGTGGCTAAGGGCATACATAGGCTGCCAATCCTCAGGACCCCCATGGAGAGAACCAACTCCTGAAAGTCGTTCTCTAATCTCCATGTGGATGCTGTGGCATGGAGCCCCTGCTCTCCTCTGCCTCAATAAATAATGTAATTTTTAAACATTAAATAAAAAATTTAAAACATTAATTAACATCATTAGGAGAACTCGGCAAATGGACTGGGTGAAAGAGAGGGGGAAACTAGTAGCCTTCATAAATACAAAAGGAACTTTTAGATTATTAAATTTAAAATGGTAACAGTGGGCTAGGGAGACAGCTCAGATGGTTACATGCTTGCTGTGCAAGGATAAGGCCCTGAGTTCTGAACTCTAATCATAAAAAAGCTGGGTCTGTAACCCCAGTATATGTGGGGGGAGGGGCAAAGATAGGCAGATCCCAGGGCTCCCTGGCCATCCAGTCTAGCCAAATCAGCAAGTACCAGGATCAGTGGGAGATGTGATCTCAAAAAATAAGGTGGAAAGTGATCAAGGAAGAAACTTGAAATTGACCTGTAGCATTCACACATGCATGCATGGGCAAGTGCATACACACACACACACACACACACACACACACACACACACACACACACGTCCATAACACACAGGAGAGCAAACAACAAAGGCAAGGAGTGAACTTAATTATATACTATCTATATAAAGGAAACTCTTACTGTTTTTGAAAAGATATAATCGAATAATTTCACTAACAGAGAGAAAGAGAAGGAGAGAGAAGAGAGAGAGCTAACAAATCAGTTAAAAAATGCCAACATCTTGCTGGGCAGTGGTGGCACACACCTTTAATCCTGGCATTTGGGAGGCAGAGGCAGGCAGATCTCTGTGAGTATGAGGCTCCCCTGGTCTACAGAGTGAGCTCCAGGACAGGCTCCAAAGCTACACAGAGAAACCCTATCACAAAAAAACCAAAATAAGTAACTAAAAAATGCCAACATCTCAATAGAAATGGGGTGTAAGAAATGTGAACCTAGAAAGAAAAGGGACAATTCCTAATTTTTATTTATTATTTTGAGGCAGGGACTCCTATATTTCAGGTGGGTCTCAAACTTGTGTAGCTAAGGATGACTTTGAACTTCTGATCCTCCTGCCTCCACCTCCCAAGTGGTGATTATGGGTATGTACTCTCACAACTAGCTTATAGGGAGCTGGAGCTCAAACTCAAGGCTTTGTGTACACACTTGCTATACCACAGACTCATACCTGCATCTTCTGTCCATAATGTCTACATTCACAAAAGCAATCACTCCAGCTATTAAGTACAAGCCTTCCTCGCACCTAGACAGGCATCCCTCCTCATCATATGAAAGAGCACATCCATTTCGCTTCCCAGGTCTCCTAAGAGTCTTTGCTCTGAAGTCTGCCTCATGTTCTCTTTCCCTCACTTTCCCATGTTCCATACACATGGACATCCTAGCCTGCTGGAACTCCCTCTGACATCGCCTTTCCCCTCAGTAGATGGTTATTCTTTAGCCATTCATCTTCCAGGGTGTTCAGAGGCCCAAGTGAAGCCATCCAGATCACAGGGTCTGTAGTACCTCTCACCAAGGCTAAGGTGGTGCTAGCTTCATAGAGCATTGTAAGTCTGAGGAGGGCTCTCCAGGCCTTGGTGTTGCTCATCACTGGTACCCACACACCTGGAGCCACCCCAAGGCTATCACAATCCCCAGAAAGCACACAGTAGGCTAACCAGGTTTGGCTTAACTTGGGGTCAATCGTTATTAAAAGTTGTATGTCTTTCCTTTTAGCCAGGCTTTAAATTGCTACCAATTAAAAAAATAAAATAAGGATAAAATATTATTTTCTCTATCTAGTTGCTCTCTATCTAGAGTCAAATGGAGTGTCAAGCTTACAAGGCATGTGTGTATATAAGGTGCAGTAGGGAGGGGGAGTGTCCAGTGCACCAGCAAAGCAGAGAAGGCTCATATGGCCCGTTTACCTGGAGTGGCCAAAGGAAATACCGGAAATCTCCACTGACTCCAGCTTTTGTGTACATCTCAGCGGTACCTCCCGTGGTTAAGGAAAGGAGGGCTAATTTACCCTGCAGGCAAGGGAGAAAGTAAATGCATCACGGGGCTGCCAGAAGAGGAAACAGATAAGAAGGTCAGAAGGGAGTCTGAAGTCAGGTTCCTTCCAGGGTAGACAAATGTAATCTCCCTATGTCCCACAGTGCCATCCAAAGCTAATCCCCTAACAGGGATGGGGACAGAGCAGGCAGCAAAGGGACAAGTGAATATCAAACTTCTGGAGGGAACTAGGTTTCAGAGACCCCGTGAGAACTGAACCACTGACCACAGGGCTGATGGGAGGTGAGTGAAGCTCACACAGGGTGACCATGCAATGAAGGTCACTATCTTGTTTACTTGACTCATTTTCCTCATATACATTTAATTCTTGAAGCTTTTAGAATGTAAAGCCATTTGCTTAGTAGAAAGTCCTCTCAGTAAGACATTTACAGATACAATGCATGGTACCTACCAGGTTTTCCATACCCTCTCCTAAAATATAGGAGGTGTATGATTATCCCCCCACCCAGGGTGGACATATGGCGCCCAAAAAGTGTAAAATAGTGTAAAACCAGCCAGCCTGTCACAGAGTTGGTACCCTGAGGTTGCGGCTGAAAATTGTACTGTCCATGTCATTAACCATTTCATTCTTGCCCAGTACTTAGCCCCATAGTTCCTTTTCCTTGTGTGTAGATTAGTGTAGATGCATATCCCCCCCAATCAAAAAGCTCTGTGGATTTAGAAAAGGATGCACTTATCATCCATGAAGTGTGCTGTGCATACATTAAGTGCTTAATGAATATTTACTTACCTAATACAAAGATGCAAACTAGACATGTAAGTTGATAGATTCCCTCCCCATACCCTTCCTCCCCTTGCTCCCACTGGAAGGATCTGTAGCAATCCTTATCCCCAGAGAACATACCTTGAGAAAACCAGAGTCATAAAAGCCTGGGATGTCGAAGGCAAATCCTTGGCACAGCACCCTATCTATCCAGCCTTTTAGGATTGCTGGAACGCTGAACCAGTATAGTGGGAACTGGGGATAGACAACAAGAAGAAACAAATTATGCTCTGTCTCAGGATTCATACTTTAGTCCCACTGACCTCTCCTTTCAGGGCACCCAGCCGGCAAAGGTAGCCTATAGGATCTGCTCAGTGGGCACAACATGGGCATAGTGGGGCTAAAGGTAGAGCTGACTGTGGTCCAGTTGCTATTCTGGTGACAGTCTCCCGATGACAGTTCCTTATGCTAGACAGTGAGGATGTGTGCTGGATAGTTTTATGTTAACTTGACACAAACTAAAGTCATCTGAGAGGAGGAAGCCCAATTAAGAAAATGCCTCCATAAGATCACGCTGCAGGCAAGCATGTAGAGCATTTTCTTAATTAGTGATTGATGTGGGAGGGCTCAGTCCATTGTGGGTGGTGCCACCCCTGGGCTGGTGGTCCTGGGTTCTGTAAGGAAGCAGGCTAAGCAAGCCAGGAAGCAACACTCCATGGCCTGTGCATCATGTCCTGCCTCCAGATTCTCACCCTATTTGAGTTTCTGTCCTGGCTTCCTTCCATGGTGGCCTATGAATGTGGAAGTGTAAGTCAGATAAACCCTTTCCTCCCCAACTTGGCTTTTGGTCATGGTATTTTATCACAGCAATAGTAACCCAAACTAAAACAGAGACTTTTGGTCAGTGAAGTCCTCACATGATGGAAATCTGGGGAGAGCAGAGCACTCCAGAAGTGCTGCCATGACTGTTCTTGCTCAGAGGACTCAGGTGAGCAGAGCCCTTATATATTTAGCTCCAGTTCCTGTTGAGTTTGACTTGGATTTTCATCAGTGCAGCAACTCTTCAGAATCACACACTTATCTGACTGTCCATATTTCAGGCCCACGTTAACTGCACCCTGTCCATTGCTGGCAGGAGTGGTCCAATTGAGTTAGTACTTCTGAAAGTCAGTCTACGGGGCTAACTCCTTCTGTAGTGGCTTCTCCTTCTTGGGATATATACACCAATCTGTGGGGTGTGTGTGTGTGTGTGTGTGTGTGTGTGTGTGTGTGTATGTAGTAACTAGTGAGATGTTGTCCTGTTAATGGTCAGGGCATTTAATGCAGGAGTTGGCCTAAACTGCCTTGATAAACAATTGTGCAGAGAAAGCTGGTTCCCAGCTAGCTGGCATGTCTGGGACAGGGGCTTTGGGAGGATAAAAGCAGAAAGACTGGCATGATTCAGATGCTTCTGGGACTACTGGGCCAATGGGTACATTCTTGATTCATACTGACTTAGGGAGTCAGAGGTTTGAGAAACATTGACTATAAGGATCTCTTTATCAAAGTAGGAAAGTCTTCTAACTAGGGTTATAACTAGGAAAGGTATTTCAAGTAACCATGTACATGTGCTAAAAAAAATCACTAGTTCCAAATGTAATGTTCAAGTGTTTGTTCATAGGATGAACCTACTCATTAATCTGAGGAAAAAACAAACCTGAAATATCACTAGATCAGCTTCTTGCACCTTTCTCTGCTCCTCAAGTATGTCACTGGTCAAAGCTGTCTTCTTGTAGGCTTCATAGGTCTCTATCCCATATCTGAAGACTTCAGGATTAGAGAGGGCACCTAGGAAGGAAGAGGTCAATTTCTCAGTCCCCAGCTTGTCCCAGTTCCCAGTTCCCTTGTTACAGTTCCTTCCAAAAAAACCTGTGGTCTGGCCTCAAGAAAGTCTTGGGGATTTGCTGTGACCTGGCCAGAAGCTCAGCCTTGAGACCAGGCTAAGGATAGAGAAGGCTGGGAGAACTACACTGACAGAGTGCCTCCTATCTGTCAGGAGCTGTGCTCTGCACTGGTCACTTTTCATATCTTCCTAACAACAATCACTATAATTCCTGGTTTAGTAGAGAGGAAACCAAGACTTGTGAGAAGCTAGGTACTTAGTGAGTGCCATGTGAGTCCCAAGTAGCAGAAGTGGCCCTACAGGTAGGGTAGCCTAAGACTCAGGTGTGACCTCCACTGCATAGCATCAAACCTAGAGGTTGCAAACTTAAGACCTCTGAGAAGAATCTCAGTGGGAAGTGGGTCAGTCCTTCAATATTTTCATAACTGAAAAAAGTTGAGCACTTCTTTGCATTCTATTTTTCTGTGCTTTACAGGCACCCTTAGACCATAAGTACAATAGGGAAGAGGCTAGGATATACTGGAGAGGTTATCAGATGGGGTGTGGCCAACACTTTCCATGCAGGGCAAATCCACCTAGGTCATTTGTATTTACAGTATTCTTTCAGTATCCAAGGGAACTGGTTCTGACACTTCTGCACATAATAAAATTGGTGGGTGGATATAAAATGGTATAGTATTTGCTTGCACTTTTAATCTTATCACCTATATTTTGGCATGAATATGTATTAGTTTATTAGCTTAAAATTATGACTTATCTTACTTTCTACTTTCTTAGTCCCTGTGCTGCTGTTTATTAAGAGAAAATAGTATTGGCTTTACTTATCAAGCATTCGACTGTTGTGATATATCCCCAGGCTGACCTGGTGTATTAAATAAAGTGGGGGGGAGAGGTGGAGAGATGGCTCAGTGGTTGGAAGCACTTGGTGCTCTTGAAGAGGATCAGGATTTGGTTTTCAGCTCCCACATAAGACAGGTCATAACCTTCTGTAACTCCTATTCCAGGAGTTCTGATACACTCTTCCAGCCTCCTCGGGCACCTGCATGCATGTGGTGTACATATAGGCAAGCAAGCAAACACACATACACATAAATATAAAAAGAAACATCGTGATGAATACTACAGACTCTATCTGGAGGTGTACTCTACACAACAATAGACAATGAGCACCTTCAAATTAGAGGTATTAAATACTAGAAAAATGAGGTGAAATTATTTGCTGATAGTTTTTCACATGTCTGGAGAGCCCCATAGAATCAATTAAAGCATTACTAACAGTAAGAAAGAGCTGTGTAGTGGTGGTATATGCCCTTGATACCAACACTTGGGAGACAAAGGCAGTGGATCTCTGAGTTCAAGGCCAGCCTGGTTTACAGATCAAGTTCCAGTACATCCAAGGCTTATTACACAGTGAAACCGTGTCTCAAAACAAACAAACAAAAAACAAAAACAAAAAAAGAAAGTTAGGGTTGGCTGAATATACACCTATCAAAATCCATGTTAAAACATCTCAATAAACCTGAGGAAGAAAGGGGGAGGGAAGTGAGGGAAGGAATGCAGAGCAAATGAAAGGTCACGTCATTCTTTTGGAGAGCAAGAGACAGCATCGCAGAAGGGGAATTCTTCCTAAGTTCACCTATATATTTAATGGAACCACAGCAAAAATATCACCAGGTTTCTTTTTTTGATCTGGAATGCTGACTTAAAAGACTTTAACAATTACAAAAACTAGGAAGTGACACTGACCTAGATTGATAAGAATATTAAATTATAGATATAGATGTATAGATACACACACACACACACATATATATGAATATATATATAAAATTCTGTGTGCTGACTCTCAGGAAACACTTCCCAGAAGATTTCACCTCAATGATGCTGGTTTCTTTTTAATTATTGCTAATTTCTCAGCTCTAGCTGACCAGCATCAATTGTCCCAGTGTGGTGGTTTGAAAGAATTGGTCACCATAGGCTCATATATTTGAATGCTTAGTCATCAGTTGGCAGACTGAGAAAGATTAAGAGATGTAACCTTGTTGGAGGAAGTGTGTCACTGGGAGAGGACTTGGAGGTTTCAATGTCCCACAACAGATCCAGTGTCTTGATTGCTACCTACAGACCAGGATATAACTCTGAGCTACTTCTCCAGTACCATGCCTGCCCCCATGCATGCCACCATGTTCCCTGCCATGATGATGGCAGACTAACCCTCTGAAACTGTAAGCAAGGCCTCAATTAAATGCTTTCTTTTATAAGAGTTGCCTTGGTGTCTCTTCACAGCAATAGAGCAGTGACTAAGACACCCAGTAAAGTAAAGGATTCACTTCAATGGTACTGGTCTCTTGTTAATCATGGCTGAGTCTTCAGCCCCAGCTGACCAAAACTACAGAATCTTAGTTCAAAATAGTAAATATGCAATGGCCCCAATAGTCGTTTAGCAACTCTCAAACTTCCCTGTGGAACTTCACAACCCAGGTCTCCATTGTCTGCATTTCTCTTAACTTTCTTTTTTTCCAAACTCCTACAGAACAGCTCACCAAGCTTCAACTACTCAATGGCTTTTCTTTGGAACCCAAAGTTCCAAAGTTCTTTCACAATCTTCCCCAAAACAAAATGGTTAGGTCTGTCACAGAAGTACCCCACTCCTGGTACTAAATTCTGCCTTAGTTAGGATAACTACTGCTATGATGAAACACCATGACCAAAGCAACTTGGGGAGGAAAGGGTTTATTTGACTTATACTTCCACATCACTCTTCAGCATTGGAGGAAATCAGGACAGGAACTCAAACAGGGAAGGAACCTGGAGGCAGGACCTGATGCAAAGGCCATGGAGGGGTGCTGATCACTGGCTTTCTCTTTATGGCTTGCTCAGCTTACTTTCTTATAGAACCCAGGATCACCAGCAAAGGGGTGGCCCAACCCACACAGGCTGGGCCCTCCCCCTCAATCACTAATTAAGACAATGCCCTGCAGGCTTGCCTACTGCCTGATCTTACTGAAAATGTTCAAATCCTAGGAAGCTATTTCCCCAGAATTAGTTTCATTGTGCTCAGGTTCCCAGGTACTTAGAAGCCATAGCAGCAATGATCCAAGTGGATCCAGCCACTGTCCTAGAACTGCAAGCCCAGATAAATCTCTCCTCAAGTTGGTTAAGTGTTCTGTGAGAGGTGAAGAAGCTGACTAACGCAACCCTCATACTTGCTTGCATAGCACAGATATCTCTGAAAATACAGAAAATGGGGCAGGAGAGATAGCACATACTGCTTCTGTAGAGGACCCAGATTCAAATCCTCGCACCCATGTCCAGAGACTCACAACTGCCTGTAACTCTAGCTCCAGGGTATCCAATGCTCACTTCTGGCCTCTGCAGACAACCACATGCATCTGCACCTACCCTCACATAGACATACACATAATTAAATAGAATAATCTTTCTTTTAAAAGAAACCTTGCTATGTTGGGAGCAGAGGAATTGGGTTGCTGGGGGACAGGAATGACAGAGACTGGCACCATGGACTCTTGACTTGAGACTTGAGGTCACGGAACAACAGTTAGATATTGTTGACATTTTAAAAAATTATAAAATATGGGGGCTGGAGAGATGGCTCAGTGGTTAAGAGCACTGACTGCTCTTCCAGAAGTCCTGAGTTCAATTCCCAGCATCCACATGGCAGCTCACAACTGTCTGTAACTACAATATCTGACACATCACACAGACATACATGCAGGCAAAATACCAATGCATATAAAATAAAAAATTATAAAACACAGAAAATTTTAAGACACATGATTTAAGCCTAGACTCACCAGTGATATTATTTCTTGTGGCCCTCGGCTCAAAGTTCATGGCATATAAGTCAGACACAGTGACTGTGCATCCCTGCTTGCTCAGTTCTTCAACAGCCACTTTCTTCAGGGACCCATTTAAGGACTTGGGTTCTTGGTGTGCATAGATGATGAGCACTTTCTTACCTGCACCAGGGGAAGAGATGTTTCCTTTGAAGAGCACATCTTTTTGTCAAAACTCAGTGAAGACTAGGGTGAAAGTGATGGATAGATATGTCACTGCATTGAAACTAAGGAGCCAGCAACCATTTAAATGGGTTATAAAATAATACTTCAGTACTATTATAGTGTGCTGTAACTTGGGCTTACTAATGCAAATTGACTAGCTCCTATTTTTTAAATGCTTGGGACCAGAAATGATTTGGAATTTGGCTTTTTCAGACTTTGCAAAATTTGTATAGACTTTGTAAGTCAAACACCCCAAACTTTAAAATTCAAAATTGTAAATGCTCATGAACCCAATCTTTTTGACTCTGGAGATATGGTAATCATGTGCTCAAAATTGTATCTTTGGAGTGGGATAGTCAACCTTTACTCACAAATACAATAAACTAAACCATGTCTCCTTAGAAAACATACAACTAAAATCTTTAAAAAGCCTGCTTAGTTTGGATAGCCTTTATGACAAGTTTAGCCTTTCTCTATAACAGAAAACAAAACAAAACAAAAAATAAAAGGAATTAACCTCCTGTGACTGGTGTATTCTGCTTCCACCTCCCCCAGGTCCATGGACACCTGACATTTAAATAAAGTAGGATGAAGCAGACACTGGTGTCTTGAGGGAGACAGAGCCATATGGAACCTCTTTTGGTGGTGACATTGAGACAAGAAGATTCTAAGAGCAGGCCATGAAGGCACTGTTTCTGTCATAAATAAGCATAAGGACCTGAATTTGGATCCTAACACCCACCCAAGGGTGTCAGCACATGTCTGTAACACTAGTACTTAGTAGGGGGTGGGTAGAGATAAGAGAATACTGGGAGCTCAGAGGCTAGCCAGTCTAGGTCAGTCAGGGTGCTGCAGATTCCATTACAGACCCTGTATTTAAAAAGTAAGGTTGAGGGGTCTGAAGAGATGGCTCAGAGGAGCTCTTCCAGAGGACCTGGGTTCAATTCTCAACACCTACATTGGCAGTTCACAATCATCTGTAACTGTAGTTGCAGAAGATCCAATGCCCTCTTCTGACCTCTGTGGATACAAGACATGCATGTGGTACACAGACATGCATGCAAACACTCATATACATAATAGAATTTTAAAAATCAGGTGTCAACCTTTGGCCTTCTCATGCACAAACACATGGAAGTGCACCTGCATATGCATGTGTGCATGTACACACACACACACACACACACACACACACACACACACGAGCATGCATAGTAAAACTCTTGTGTGTGTACAGGTGCATGTCTCAATGTAAGTACACCTACGTTATAGAGGCCAGAGGTCTGTGTCAGGTGTCTTCTTCAGTGGCTTTCTACCTTATTTTTTGAGATAGTCTCTCATTGAACTGATTTGGCTAGAGTGGCTGGACAGAGAGCTCCAAGAATGCCTCTATCTGCATGCTGGGTTACAGTTGAGTGCTCCTGTGCCTGGCTTTTGTGTGGGTGTTAGGAATCTGAACTCAGGTCTCATGTGTGTTTGGCAAGCACTTTACTGGCAATCTCTCTGGCACTAAGATGTTAAACTCTTGGTTTGAACTTTCTAGTCTAGGACCCTGAATAGAAAACACATGTTAGTTTGAAGCAAACAGTTTTAGGGCATTCATCTGAGTGTAAAGGTTGAATTCCATGTGTTGGGTTACTTATTAGGTTTTACTTCACTTTCTAATGCTACAGTGCTATAAAGGAACTGTACTTTGAAGGCTTGCCAAGAGAATGGATATAAATGAAATACCTACATCACTGTTTCTCAATTAGGGGCAGCATTACCAGTCACAGGCACCACTGTCAAAAGTGGGGATGTTTCTAATTGTCATAACTGGTGGTAGAAGGGGTGCTTCTGGCATCTAATGGGCACAGCCCAGAGACAGTGCTAAATACACTATAAGATGGCACCTGTAAAACTGATCCCGTCTCAAATATTAGTAGTACCAAGGGTGAAAAATCCAAAGCCAGGTAAAGGGACAGAATATAGCTCAGTAGAGTGCTTTTCTGGCATGTACAAATAAACAAATGTTGTAAAAGCAAAGGAAAAACCCAAATCTATACCATAACATGTACAATAAGGTAAATCTACATGTTTAAAGTGAAAGAATTACAATGTTATATATTACTGAGTAAAAAATAATGAGTTGTAAAATTACATATGTGTCTCTGATGTGTTCATGTATGTAATAAACACACAGAAGCACTGGAGGTGGGATCAGTGATAGAACATGTGCTTCTGGTGCATGTGGTCCTGAGTTTGGTCCCCAGTACTGCAGAAAGAGGGGGAAGGTAAAGATGGAATCAAACCTTGGTCTAAAATAGAAGCCCATTTCCTCAGTTCCCCCTTTTGGGTAACTTTTTGTCCCAAGGATGGTTTCTGGACAATGACAGGATAGCCGTGTGTCCCACTTTTTTTGGAGGAGGTTGAAATGGAAAAAGTAAAAATATGAAAGAAAATAATTACATGCAGTGATCCATGTCATAAACCAAGAAGGTTCACATATGCATCTAGGTTGCTTAAGATTTTTAATAACAAATGATAGAATTTCTGGCTAAATGTCTTACATCCCCATAACAGGTCATTACCTGCCATGTTGGAGGAGGTGGATTCTCTGATTTGGCAGAGTAGCCCAAAGTTTCAGGAACTGTCTCTCTTCCTGGTGACTGCAACACTCTGGAAGAGAAAATCAACTCAGAGGAGGAATGGAAGATAGGGCTGAGGTCAGGATACCAAGTGTAGGCCTCACAGTGGCTACTTCACAAACACATCTGAACACAAGCTTCTCAGAGGGCGAGGCAGCCTCTGGAGAAGTGGGCTCCTGGTATAAACCACACACAATGCTAAACCAGCGCTTTTCTGTGTTTTCTGGAAGGACTTGAACTTCCCATGCAGGCAGCTATAGAAGAATTCCTGGGAAATGAACCACAGATAAAAATTTGAGTGTGGTTCCTCAGCCAGCCTTCCTGCATCCCAAGATTTCCCTTTTAGCTAGTGAGGCTGATAAGATGAAGGGTACTGGGGAAGTCAAGGGGGTGGTGTCACTGTGCATTACTGGGCCTTTTTCTCAACTATAAATAAGGCCAGTTGGGTGCTTCGGTCTTCCATTTAGAATTACAGGGTGGCCCAGAAAAGTAAGAAAGAGGGCACATATAGATGGTGGCTATAATGTAATATGATTCTAGGGGACCTTGGGTGGAGATCAGTGGTAGGACATGTGCTTAGCATGTGCAAGGCCTGGAGTTTAATCTCTAGCACCCTCCTTTTCAGCAAAGGATTTTGGATAAAATCTTCTCCCTAATGGGCTGTAGAGACAAGGAGGCTTGTGTCGCCACTCTCTTGGCTGGCCATCTCCAAAACAACTTTCTGGAGGGAGGATGTATTGGTTTGAGTGGTTTGCATTCGGTGATGCTGTTTGGAGAGGTTAGGGGGGTGCAGCCTTGCTGGAGGAGTAAACACTGGGGCAGACCTTGGGATTAGATCGCCTTGCCCACTCCTGGTTCACTCACTTTGCGTCCTGCTTGTGACTGTAGATGTGAACTCTCAGGTCCCTGCTGCTGTCATCAGGCCTGCTGCTTGCTGCCATGCTCCCTGGTCATCCTAGACTCTTAATCCCCTGAAGCCATGGGCCACAACAGACTCTGATCTACGAGTCACCTTGGTCGTGGTGTTTTGTTACAGTGATAGAAAAGTAACTAATATACAATATTTCCTGACATTGACAGGAAAAAACAAAACACTCAGACAAAAGGGAAAACCAAACAGTCCAACTCAGAAATGGGTAAAGACTTGACTAGACTTTACCCCAAATTTATATAAATGAGCTTTAAGCATGTGGAAAGGCATATTAGTCATTAGGGAAATATTATGGCTAAAATCAAAACAGAAAGACTTGGTGGCAGGTAAAGAGACTGTTTCGGTGTTGGTACGGTGTAAAATGGTGCAGCTTCTATGGAAGGCAACTGAGAGGCTCCTTAAAAATTAAACAGGAAATCACTATGTTCTTCTCTAGTTTCACTTCTGATTATCTGCTCAAGAGAATCAAAAGTAGGATCTGAACAGGGCTTGGGGTATGGTAGAATATGCCAATAATGCTGGATCAGGAGTTCAAGATCATCCTCGACCAGTGGAAAGTGCTGGTGATGATGGCAGCAGTGATACCCTGAAGAAATACTTTACTGGGACGAAAGGTGTTTGCCGCATTCAATAGAAAACCAATCAGTGTTACCATGCTCATATTACATGCTGCTCTACAAGACTGATGGGAGGATGGATTTATTTATTCAAGGACAGCCTTGAGGAAAATGGAGGTGATTTCTCTGTCTTAAAAAAAGTGACCTGGAGAGTTCCAGAAACAGCAAGAAAGGTTATTTAGTTGGGCTGTGGTTTGAAGTGAGTGGTCAGGGATGCAGCCAAGGAGCTGGATGGGGAATAACCAAGTAAACAGGGCAGGGGAAAGATTTTATCCTAAGATTAACAAAGACCTTAGGCAGAGAGCCCCATGGCCTGATCCACATTTTCAGAGGTTCCCAAGGCCACTGCAGATGAGCAAAATACATCCTGAGATTCCCCAAGTGAGGGACCAGAGCCACCTTAGTTGAGACTTTGCAGTGAGCTCCCCTTGCTTCACCACCCCTAGTGTACTGTCAGCCCAGTTTCCACATTTACAGTAAATGGAGGGCGGTGTGTGCATCAGAGTTGAATTTCCTCTTACTCAACTCTCCTACTCTCCTAGAGTAAGAAATGGGAAGAAACATAGAGAAAATCTCCTGACACAGGCTCTTCACCCTCAGGCATAGAGATGAATTAATAGCTCTCCTTAGGTGGAAACTGCAGGTTACCCAGGAGTTTTGTTTTGTTTCTGCTGTTGTTGTTTTGTTTTTGGTGGGAGGCTGTGGTTGTTAACCAACAAGTCACATGAAATGAGCTCTGATATTTAGAGGTAAATATAATTTTCTTAACACCCAGCAGCTATTTTGATTTTTCATTGTATCATTTACTGTGCCTCTTTCTTCTACACAGGCAGGCTCTATGTTGGTCATTCTAACAGCTAACATGTCATCCTGTAGCGACATCATTGCCTACCTGCTTTCTGTGATCACTTAGGTTACCCCCCCATCTGTATTTCACTCTACTAGAGGTTTCTATGATTCACACAAGTTCGGTTTTCTATAGCTCTCTGAGATTTCCAGAGATTAGAGGTTACTGAAACCGATAATTTCACATTAATAGTTACAGAAGCTGATACTTCTTTTGAGCCAGTCCTTGAAGGCAGAGTGAACCGCAGTTGCTTGAAGGCACCACGGTTGACTTTTACCCTTTGGTAATAAATATGCAGAGGCCCGTAGCTGCTCTCTAACAAGTGGGCTGACAAAATGCAACCATTTGTATTAAGCAGGACCTGGGCCT
>CABHPQ010150071.1:0-42833 GCA_902168405.1 Peromyscus aztecus
GGTACCAGAACCAGGGATTCAAAATTGGCTGTAATTAGTCATCCTAGATAGGTTGACTGTCAACTTGACATAGCGTAGAATCACTTGAGAGTCTCAGTTGAGGGTTGCACACACATCAGATTGGAGTGGATATATTTGTGGAGGATTGACTTAATTGCTAATGGATGTAGGAGGGCTCAGTCTATTGTGGAACATTTTATGTATATACAGGTGACCCCATTCTGTATAAGAAATCTAGCTAAGCATGAACTTATGAGCAAGCCAGCAGCAGCATATTTACACGGTTTCTTTTCCAAGTTCCTGCTTTTACTTCCCTTGGTGATAGACTGTGAGCTGTGATATGTGAGCCACATAGACCCTCTCCCCACCTAAGCTGCTTTTGGTCAGAGTGTTTGATCACAGAACAGAAAACAAACTAAATATTACTATAGAAAATGATTTAAAGACATGAGTTGAATGTATTCACCTAATGACAGTGTCTCTATAGAAGAAGACAGTTAAAGGGAGATCCTAGGGATCCTTTCACATTTAAAGTGAGTTGAGGTGGAGAAGTCAGTATTAAGTTTAAAGTACATATAACAATTGTTAACATATAAGCATCACAGCAGAATCTCAAAATGTGTGTTTTAAAATCTAACAGAATTAATGGAAGAAGTAGATAATTTCATGATAATAGTTGAATACTTCAATACTCCACTTTTAGTAAACAGTAATTAGAATATCAAATACTCAAAATATGAACATTGTATACCAAGTTAGGCATAATGCACATCTAACAATAGCAGAATAAAGATTTAAGTACATAAAAGTGTATTAGTTAGGGTTTTTTTGCTATGATAAAACACCATGACCAAAAGTAGCTTGGGGAAACTAGGGATACTCTCAACTGATGTAGAAAAAGCTTTTGATAAAAATAATGGCATTTTATGATAAAAAACAAAGAAATATAAATAAAATGAGACTTTATCAACACAATCAAGGACATGTGAAAAACTCACAGCTAATGCAATGTTCAGTGTTGAGAGACTAAGAGCTTTCCCATCAGACCAAGAAACAACAAAGCCACCTGGTGTAGCTTCTAGTTCAGGGATTCAAGAGGAAAAAGAAACACAAGTGTTCTAGAGAGGAAATGAAGAAGTAAAGCCATCTCTTCATGAACCTGGTTTGGGATTGTACATTGAAAATCCCAAAGAAAAAAAAATCTACAATAATAGAACCTTTGTGTTACAAATAAAAAGCAAGATTACTAGTATCACATGACCTAGAATCAATATGCAAGAAATATTTCTATCTCTATATTATAAAAATGAACAAATTCCACTAAAAGTGTCATCAAAATATAACAAACCTATAAAAAGAAAGTCATCTTACACAATGCTAAAAGAAAATATCTTCAGAGAAATTGAGTGCCTGAATGTACAACACATCGCACATTCATGAACTGAAGTAGTGAAGACAGAATGCCCTTCACATCGTTCTGCAGATTCTGTGCAATTTCTGTGACTTTTTTCCAAGCTGATCCAAAAAACCATAAGTAAATGCAAAGATTATATAATAATAAGGGGAGTTTTATTAAAGAACTTCTGGTGGCCATGGCCATGTCAGAGCAGCAGCAGGTGGCAACTGAAGTTCTGGTATCAGACCACCAGAAGAAAAACTCTCTGCTAAGTATATCTTGTTCAAAAAGGCTTATGAGAATACAAACTCCAGAATGTCTTTTGCTTATGCTGTGCCTTCATATTGTTTCTGCTACAGGCTTTTCTCAGCTATGTGATATAACATATATGTATGTGGGGAGTCCCCCACTACCTGCATTGTAGCGTGTTTATCTCATGAACACATCCTGATCTTCTGGGCATCTGTTTCTGTGGATTGTCTAAAAGATGAGTCCTCCTTAAGCTGTATTTTCTAATTGACAGAGTTTTGATGAATAAAAATAGTCCTAGGACTTGTTTTATACCCAAGGTCTGTTGTTCCATGATGACTGTGAGACACTTAGGAGCTGCTTTAGATCACAGCTCAGATTTATGGTTTAGGAAAACATTTGAGTCCAGGAGCCAGACTGGCTCAAATTCCTTTAATCTTTATGCTGAGTTATGAAGTCACAGGATTTTGTACATCATTACCTGAAACAAAGCTTCAAAAGAGTATTTGATTAGACCAGATGCCTTGCTAATAGTTTTTCAGATAAACGTTTCCAATTTTTAATCTACAAGGACACATAACTGTACTATCTGGCTAGGTTGTAAATACAAATAAAACCCAATTATTGTTAGCTGGCAAATGAGTAATTCCTTGCACCCATTCCTGACATCAATTTGTGAAAATAAATTCTGACTAGTCAAGGTTACAGAAAATAATTTGACTCTGTAGTCCCAAATGAGGGCTGCAAGTATATGTGGGTAATTAGAAATCTTATATTGCCTGAAAAAGTTTGTTGGGATATATAAACTGTAAAAAGACACGAGAGGAGGGAACAATGTAACATAGAAATGAGCAAGTACAACCTGAGGTAGCAGCAGAGTAGTCCAACATGAGAGAGAACAGCATGATGAGAACAATTTGAGACAACAGAGAAAAGAAAACCATCAAGAGACTGAGTGAAGTTATATTTCCCTAACTCCCTCAGAGAGAAAAAGTCTTAGCTTTGCTATGCTGTGGACTTTCCCTTTGAGCCCTGTTTGCAGCCTGGAAGCTGTTTCTCCTTGGGCTGTGATAAAGAACCATATAAATGGGCTGATGAGATGGCTCAGGGGTTATGAGTACCTTTTGCTCTTGTAGAGTTTGATTTTAAGTACCATGTTGTGTAGTTAAAGACTGCCTGTTATTGCAATACCAGGTGATCTGACACCCTCTTCTGGACTCCATGTGCACAAGAACACATATGTGTATGCTTATACAGAGATACACTCACATAAATTTTGAAATCATATATCTGATTTCAAAATTTATTACGAAGTACAGCAATATGGATTGTCTTTTACTAGTAAATTTTTAGTTATGTGGAGTAATAGAACATCAGGAAATCCTAGAAATATAATTGTCTACTTTTATAAGATTAGCTTTAATTTTGAACTATATGTCTGTGTTTGTCTGCATGAGCGTATGTACTTGAGTGCAGGTATCCATGGAGCCCAGAATAAGGCTTCAGATCCCCTGGATCTGGTGTTATAGATGGTTGTGAACTGACTTTTGAGGGTGATGGGAACCAAACTCAGGTCCTCTGCAAGAGGAATTCACACTCTCAATCCCTGAGCCATCTCTCCAGTCCCAATATATCTTTTTATTCAATCAATTTACTTTTGTAGAAAGCTAGATTAACTCAATGAACAAAATAGATTTTGAGTAAATGATGACAAAACATTGATATGGATTCACAGCACACCCCCACGGTTAGGGCATGGTTGCCCATGCCCGGCGGAACCTAATCACTTTGCCTAGTCATTTCTGGGTCAAAATGTCTCATGTGACCAGGCCCCCATGACTTTGCATGGTTGCATAAAGCGTGCAGCACAACCATGTGATCTACGCGCATGTGTGGAGTAGCCGCATGAGCCTGTGTGCACAGGTGTGGCCCAACCTTTATTAGCTGGCGCCATGATTCCTGGCTCTATCTTTACTCACATGTCCTTTCCACAGGCCTGTGCACCTCTGTCTCTTTACCTTATCTTAATAAAAACTCTTGTTAGTGGATTCTGTCAATTTTTGTGACGTTTCCTTGCAGGGTAAGAGCGCCACAAATAACCAACATACATAACCCTTATAGTTACTAATATCATGGTCTTCAAAGAAAAATATAAATTGGATGTCACCAAAATTTAAAGTGTTTTTGCATCAAAGATACTATAAAAGTGAAAAGACAACTCACAGATGGAAAAAAGTACTTGCCAAGTCAGATGCTAATATCTAAAATACACAAGGACTCTCATAACTTACAACAGACAGAATAGCAGCCCCTGTTATTAGTCACTTTCCTGTCGCTGTGACAGAGCACCCTGACAAAAGCAACTTAGGGGAGATAAGGGTTATTTTGGCTTATAGTTCTTGAAAAGTAGAGTGCATCACTATGATGATTAAGGCATGGCAGCAGTTGGGGAAAATATTGCAGCAGGAGCATGATGCTGGGTGACCACAGTTTCAAGAAGCAGAGAGAGAACAGAAAAAGGAAGGAGACTCTAAAACTGCAACGCTCCTTCCCATCCTGCAGCAGTGTACTTCTTTTAGCAAGATGAATGCTTGTAGAACCTTTC
The DNA here is from genome assembly GCA_902168405.1 of Peromyscus aztecus. Classification (NCBI taxonomy): domain Eukaryota; kingdom Metazoa; phylum Chordata; class Mammalia; order Rodentia; family Cricetidae; genus Peromyscus; species Peromyscus aztecus. The sequence continues at coordinate 4,251 of CABHPQ010150071.1, forward strand.
CCAGAACCATTGCCAACTGGGAGCCAAATGTTCAAATACATAAACCCATAGGGGACAGTTTTTCATCCAAACCACCATGCCTCCTTATGGATGCCCTTGTTCCAACCTCTAAAATCTGTGACTGTTTTCCATTAGATGGAAATGGTACCTGGTGATAACACCAAGCTGATGACCACAAGATAAGGTGATTTTGAATTATCTAGATGGGACTTTATCACCACTGAGGTTTTTACAATGGGAGGCAGGAGCTCCAGGACAAGAGAAGATGTGAGCAAGGGGCAGAGATCAGAGTGCATCAGACATAGACCAGACATTGTGGGAAGTTGGCAAGATAAAGTGATTAAGAGCGGCTTCTTCTTTTGAGATGACAGAGCTTCTCCGAGTATCCAGATGGTAAGAGAAGGATGCTCTGTGGTTTGCTCAGTTGGCCTGAAGACCTGTGCTGAATTTCTTACTCCCCAAACTAGAGGATGATAAGTTGGTGTTACTTTAGGTCTCCATAATTTCATTTTATAGAAATGATAGAAAATTAATATGGGTTTTTGTACCTGGAAATTGGGAACTTTTGTAGCAGATATTTAAGACAGCAGAAGTGCTTTTGAAACTGGTCAGTGAGCAGAGGCTGGAAGTATTTGAGGATCATAGTAGGAAGAGCTTGTATTTCATTGACTACATTGCTATCAGAAATACAGATTATAGGGTCTGGGGAGAGGGCTCAGTTACTGAAGTGCTTGCCACACAAGGCTCCATCCTCAGAACTTTTGTATGTGTGGTGGTTCATGCTTGTAATTCCAGTAGTGGGACGGGGAGACAGGAAGATCTCTGGCTTTCTAACCAAACAGACTAGCTGCATTTTCAAGCCCCAGGTCCCAGTGAGTGATCTTTTTTCAAAAAACAAGATGGACAACTCCTGAAGGCTGACCTATCACCTCTAAACACATGTGCATGGACACTTATACCCACCTCTACATATACACCCGATCAACACCCACCCACACAGGTACACACACACAGAGAAATACAGATAATAAAGGCTCTGTATGTGATGGTTTAGAAGAGAGTGGGAAGCATGTTAGAGATAAATCTACATTGTTTTCTAGAATTCCTGAATCATTGGAGATAGATTCTTAGTATAATATTAATGTTCAAGTGTTGTTGAAGGCACTGAAGGAAATAAGAACCATGCAATTGGAGACTGGAGGGAAGAAGCCATTGCTAGAAAGTGACAGACAAGTTAGAAGAGTCTCAGTGAACTTCTTACCATTATATAAGAAGTGAAGCTTTAGGTGGCATTATATTTAGCTGTAAAGAATTCCAAAGTGTTAAGGCTGTGGCCTGGGTTTTTTTTTTTTTTGTCAACACCAATACTAAAATGTGAGAGCAAATTGAATACACCGAGCTGAGAGAAGAAATGTTGAGAAAAAGAAACCAGATCTCTGTGATGTGGGAGATTCTGTCTCTGCAGGCTGTGAAAATACTTCACTTAGGAGACACAGGATGGGGACCCAGGTTCTGTGATGTGGGAGACTCTGTCTCTGCAGGCTCTAAAAACACTACAGTTAGGAGACACAGGATGGGGACCCAGGTTCTATGATGTGGGAGATTCTGTCTCTGTAGGCTGTGAAAACTTTTCAGTTAGGAGACTCACAGCAAGGACCCAGGGAGGAAGTACAAGCACAGGTTCAAGAGCCAGGCAGCCCCTGGTCAACATGTGGTAGCTCTCAAAGATCACAAAGACAGTGCTTTGAAGACATTGGTACAGTACTCAGGCACTTAAATAGATACCAGGGGAAGACATGGGATTACTCAAGAAAGAAGGAAAACAAGAAGGGAAGAGGGAGAAGAGAGAAGGGGGCAGGAGAAGGACAATCATGGAAGAGTCAGTGCCCTAAAGAACTGAATCTCCAGCTATATCCAGGGGACTCACATGATTCTTCAGAATGTTCCAGCAACAGGAACACTGTAAACTGGAAAAAGAAAAAAGGACAAGGGAAAGAATTCAATGAACGAAGATGATCCAGCTTCCCACATTTACAAGCAGGAGTCAGTTGACAAACAACTCAGCTGCAGCTTTGTGCTACACTCTGAGAAGCAAGGTGACTCACAGAGTGAGGCAGATACCAGAAGACAGTGAAGGGAGCAAGGGTGGCTTATACAGTGAAGCAGTATCCCAGAAAGAAGAGACAGCGAGGGAGGGGTCCAGGAGCACAGGCCAGACAGGGAGGGGACCATGAGCACAGACCAGACAGGGAGGGAGTGGGCCAGGAACACAGGCCAGGAGTGATTTTCTTTCCAAAATTACAAGGTCATGTACAGGAAAACAATAGGAGCAACAGTTGGGGGAGAGAGCATGCTCTTTCCTCAAGCTTGCCTCTAGTCCATTATCAAGTATGCTCCCATTCCAGAAATATGTCTGTGTCTACATGTTCTCATTTGATCCTTCTACACATCTATGAATCAGCTAGCATTTTGCCCATGTTAGAGATGAGCTGATTAGGTTTTGGAGAGATCAAGGAACTTGCTCCTTGTCACAGAGAAGTCATTATTTAACAATTGATGTTTCCTTTTCATTCTGAGGGTCAGAGGTACCACGATTGAGTCATCAGGCTCCCTTTCTCCTGTTAGTGAAGTACAGCATCATAGTAAATGCTACCAAAGGGTGAGGTTGGCCTTGGGTTGAGGGGGGAGTTTTTCAGTAAGCTGATTCATGCCATTAATGTACAAGAATGGAAAAGTTAGTGACTCCTGGGGGAGCAAAGAAAGTAAGAGCTGCAAGGGGAGAAGTGCTTTGAAATGCTCACTTCTTTGCATGACAAGGCTGTTTCCAATATCAACTCATGGTAGCTGGGTTGACTGCATAAGACCAAGCCAATAAGATTAGGTAACATTCCACCATGGATGGATGAGGTGCTGCTGATACCCCATCCTTAGTGAAGACTTGGTGACAATTGTCAGCCACCAAGGGAGGAAGGAAACATTATTTTTCTTTAGGGATTTGGCTGCTGGTGGGTTGCCCATGCCTCAGAGGATGGCTCTGTACCTGTGCTCATGTGGTCTGCACTAATTGGACTCATGGGATTAATAACAACATTAATAATAAAGGGGACATGAAATGAAGAGGTAAATATATTGGGGAGTGCTTCAAGCCATAGGAAAATGTAATGGAATCCAGTTACTATGACAAAAGCTACTACTTGGAAGGTCAAGGAGTTTTTCCAGAAGTCAAGCCATGGTTTAAGGAGTCTTGGTGGTATTTTAAATTTTGTATATATATTAGCTGGTTACTACAATGATTTTCTTGCATGTTATGTATGCTTCCAAGAACTCTTAACAGCGTATTTATCGGAAATACTTCTCAAGCATCCTAGGCCATAATGGCAAACACTCTTCTGACTTAATGTAAACACCCTTCCAGAGACACTGCCTAGGGGACAGCTAGGTGCATAGCTTTATTTCTTGTGCAAATGAAGCTCAGACCCTCCTTCCTCTCACAGGCCAAGGTGCATTCCAGAGCAACTAACTCAAAACAAAAGTTGTTTTTTTTTGTTTGTTTGTTTTTTTTTGTTTTTTTTTTCTTACTAGGTGCAGTGAAGTGTTTAAGGCAAGGTTCAGAGCAGAGTTGCTCTGTCCAAGTAGGGTCAGGAGAGTAGGAGCAGCAGGGACGAGCATGGATGGAGGATTGGAGGATGAAGATGAGGTCAAGAGAAAAAGAGCTTAGTTAAGACTAGGACAATGAGAAGACAGGAAGAAAAGGGCCAAAGAGGACATAAATGTGAGAATAGAACTGTGTAGATAGAATATTGACTCAGAAAAATAAAGTGAATGTACTAAAGAGTTTCATGTACATAGATTCATTTAATATCATCAAAGATTAGATTATCAGCTTGTCATAGTTTCTTCCTCGACCCTGGGGAAGGTCTATCAAGGGGCTGGACCCTGTTAGTGGAGTTCTAGGGGAGGGGGATGACTGAGTTAGTGGTGAGTATATATGATCAAGATACATTATACAAATGTATGAAATTTTCAAATAATAAAGAAACAGACAAAGAAACGTTTACATGAGTGACAAGTCAACAAACCCCAGCTTTTTCTCTGTGAATCCCAGTAGTACAGAAGAGATTTTAGGGCTTTGTTGACTACTTATGTCTTCTGCTCCTGATAGCCTCAGAATAAAATACAAGTTCTTCAAGTCTCTATAGCACTCAGGTCTTCTGGGGTCTAGAGCATCCAAATACTAGATACAAAATACCTCAAGGAATGTTCACTGAAATCCACAGTTTAAACATCATGTAGCTTTGTTTGGTAGAGAACTATGGAAAACAGATGCCCAATGCTTGCTTGAAGGATGATTCTTTCCTCACTCAAGTCACTAAAAATGATGACCTCAAAACAGCGGAGTCTAGTGATTTAAGGCAGTGCTTAGAATACTGATTTCAGAGAAGGATAGACTTAAACATGAATAATGGTCTCATCTCTAATTAGGCATGTAACTATGGGGAGCCTGTTTGATAGGTTGAGTCACGCACAAGTTAAGCAGCAAGTATAATTCAGCTTTATTATAATGGCTATGCACTACATAGATTGTGGACCATGGCTAATTTGTCAGCTCTATGAAATGGTAAATCAGGTTCTTGAACCTGTAAGATTTGACAGGAAATATGAGACCCCAAGAAACCCTTTCAGATATGAGCTGCTCTGTCTGAACCATACTAGTTTTCACATAGTAGAAGTGTTATGCCCAGATCGCTCCCCAAAGAAGCCACAGGAGACTTTAGGTACAGAATGCAAAAGCAAGGTTTATTCAAATGGAGTTTACAAGCCGAGGTCAGGGAAGCTCGACCCCGAGCACTCACTCTTAGCAGTGAGGCCAGGAAGAGCTTGACCTTTCTTGGGGAAGTTAGTTTTTATAGGCAAAACCCATAAAATTTCTTAGAGGGGAGGGGGTTAGTACGGGTCCATCCTTGATTGGTCCAGTTTTTCCCGGGCCTGGACTTGGTCTTATTTTAGCTTATCTGTTTGCCCTGTCAGGAGTTTTACAACCCATCTCCGGGGTCCAGGAAGTTTGGGATGTTTTATGACCACTTAGCTTCTGCTAGATGGTCAAATATCCTGACTCTGTGTTTTCTTAAGTTTCTGTAGCTGATAAAGCCACCTGGGAAAAGGGGGTCTAAGTTCTTATCTGCACTTAGGAATCCTGGTTTCTTTTAATTGGGTGAGGGTATGTAACCTTTGAATTTCCTGGTTGGTGGTTACAATTATCACTTTGGGGGCAGTCCAGCACAAGTCCCAGGCTTTGTCCTTGAGCTGCCATGGGGGCTGGCTGGCCAAGCACGTACTGACTATGGGGGCTGAGTCAGTGGTCCAGGCTCTGTCCTTGACTCATGCACATAATTCTAAGTTGGTGAGGGGTCCCAGACAGTAAACATCTGGCTGAACTTTGAGCAGTCAGAGTACGTGCAAAAAGGGAGCTACTGCAAGGACTATGTCTTTTGTTCATGGCCCTCCCAGAGACTGCTTGCTCAGTCTCAGGAAACTGAAATTGAGGCCTGATCTCTGAGAGAAGACTGAGCAGCCTGTTATGGCATCTGCTTGGTCCTTTCAGAAGATTTCCATAATATAAAAGGAAGTTGAAGGAGATAAAGATGATCCCAAAAGGCTGAAAATTCAATGAAACAAAGCAAGGTGCAAATAAAATAAACCAAAATGGCACCCAAACTTACCATCATTTCATGAAAGAATTAAAGTATCAATGTGTAATCAACAAACAACGTTGGAATAAAAGTGACGCTTGGAATAAAGTTAGCTTTCTGAAAAGGTCATTTAATTCACCCAAGGTTTCTTGCTGGATTGTCATCAAAGTATTCCTCCATTCCTGCACCAGGTTCTTATGTAGCCCACAATGGCCAGAAACTTGCTATGTGATAAGGCTGACCTTGAACTTCTGATTCTTCTGCTTCTTTCTCACAGCACTGGTTTACAGGCACTCACCACCTGTGGTGCTTTCACCACTCTGTGGTGCTAGAGATGGAATCCAGTGCTTCAGGTACTCTAAGCAAGCACTCTACAAATAGCCATGTTGCAGCATCTTTCTCTTTCCATATACTGCTGGTAATACCCGAGCAAGATACAAATGATTGACAGGATGTTTTCATCTGAAACCATAGAGAAGTAAGTCTCTGTTGGAGAGAAATGTGTAATAAACCCAGTGTAGCAAAGTAGAGGCTGGCCAATGGACTCACTGAGAGAACAAAAGTCAGATATTGTACCAGTAAGACAGGCCCTGTTGATTACAGCCATCTGTAGCTTGGCTCAAACTAATGATTCTAGTTCTTTTCATCAGATTTTCTGAATTTTCAGATTGTATTCGCCCATCCAGTAGCACTTTATATTGAAATATGCAAGACAGTTGAATCACTGATGTTCAGTATCCTCTGGCCAGGTTTCTCTTCTTGCTAGGAGCTTCAGACATGTTTACGTATTAAAACTGGTCTTTTAATGAAATAGTTCTACTACAATTATAATTATCTGAAATGATTAGTTTGAACAAAGTGACACAGTTATTTAAATATACCCTACTTTTCCTCATCAGTACAGTAGTTTCAATACATTATAGAATGGATTTGATGTTGGTCCAGGAAGATGACTCAGTCCATAAGGTGCTTGCTATATAAGCCTTAGGACCAAGTTCAATACCCCAAACCTTTGTAAAAAAAAAAAAAAAGCCAGGGATGGTGGTATATGCTTACAATTTGAGTACTGAGAACATGGAGACAAAAGGAACTCTGGGGATCACTGGCCAGCCAGGCTAGACTAACTAGTGAGTCCCATGCTTCAGTGAGACACCCTGTCTTAAGAAAAACAAGGTGGACAGCTTTTATGAGGAACAACTCTGGAGGCTGACTTCTGGTTTGCATGCATGCACACACACACATACACTCTTGCACACACACACACACACACACACACACACACACACACGTGCACTCACACACAGGGACATGCATACACATATACACACTAATTTTATGTTATCAAAAGTATTAGTAAATCACAATGGGTAGGTAATCTTAATAATTCCCCTAATGATTATACCCTACATATAGATAAAATTGGAAGTGATCTAATTCACAGTGAGGTCTGCAAAATTCTTAAAATTCTTCTGTGCACAGGTCCTTGATGCCCATGCTGTGATACATTCTAAAGGTGGTTCATCCTTGGGAGGGTGCTTTATGTGGTGGACAGTACCTGTCCTCTTACTCTATGCATAGAATCACTTTATTGTCATATGCAAGGGGACGATGTCCACTTACTATTCATCCCTGGTTGTGTTTGGACTAACGGTGGGCAGAAACAGCACATAAGAGCTATGATCGTTAGTCTTAAGCCCATCAGAATTTCCTAGTGTTTTACCTGAGCGAATGGGCAAGAGACTGTGCTCATGAGCAGGCTATGGGAAGTTCCACAGCAAAATCTACATGCAAGCTGAGAGCAGAGACAATGTATGGGCTAACAGGTGGTGATATGGACAAAGACTGAGTACATGGGACAGCCATGCAGAGAGAAGCTGGGGCGTGGGGAGGGGAGAGAAAGACTAAAAGAGAGTGGTGGCTAGAGGCACTGGTTCTCCTCTTTTCTAGGTGCTTCAATGTTTTCTCACCTACTTGTCTTCCTGCCTGGATGTTATCCATACCATGTACCCATCTATCTTTAACATAATCACACAGAAGTGGGAATATAGCTCAGTAGTGCCATCTCAGATAGCCGGTAAAGTGCCACATAAGCATGAGAGCATGAATTCAGTCTCTAGCACCTGTTCCACATGGAGAATGATCCATGAATCCAGTTTCAGATGGTTGTGTTTATTGAGTATGTAGCAAGCCAAGTGGAAGGACAAATGCCAAGTAGCAGGTAGACAGAAAAAGCCAATAGTCAGCAAGACATCCTCAAATCAAGTGCCCAAATATCCAGCAAGATGACTGGAGTAACTTTACCAAGGAAGCAAGCTAATGCAGCAGCATCAATTTGGGTACTTACAACATCTATCGGAAATTGACTGGGGACGTCCTACTGAAATGGTTACACTGGAGTTACTGTCTGAAATATTTCCTCTTAATGGGAACAGTTCATCCAGGAAGGATAGGGGCAGCTCATGATTCAGGAGGCAAACAAATGTCATGTCTGGGAAAATTAAAACTTGCAAGATTCTTGAAGGCCCCTCAACAGCTTTACAGAAGCAATAAAAAAGTTGGGTGCAGGGGGAGACTGATGAGCTGAGTTGAGAGAAGAGATTCTCAGACCCATGGAGCTACCTGCAAATTGTGCAGAGAGCCCCAGAGATGCAGCTTTCATGAGCTGCCACTCATGCTTGGTTGAGCTTTTAGGTGAGACAAGTGCTTTTGAGTCATTTATGCTCCAGTAAATGATTCCCTCACTCATACTCCTGTTAGTAACCCAAGTAAACATTCATTGCTTCACCAAGTTAGACTTTGGTGCAGACATTACTTTGATCTGTCAAGGGTTCTCTATCTGTGGTGAATAGACTCTCTCTCTCTCTCTCTCTCTCTCTCTCTCTCTCTCTCTCTGTGTGTGTGTGTGTGTGTGTGTGTGTGTGTGTGTGTGTGTGTGTGTCTTCCCAGAAGAAGTCTCTCACACACTAGGTATCCCTAGGCAGAAGTAATAGTGAAGAAAGTTTCTGTGTATGTCTATTTGGATGTAAGCATGAGCATGCTTCTGTCCTGGGTTTGAAGTGTGGGAGTAAGTGTGGAGCTGCAGACAGTGAGAATGCTTGGGTTACAACACTAAGGTGCAGATGTTTCTGAGAGCTCTGCTGGGCGAGAGCCCAAGTCAAGGTGTGTCTAAAGCTTCCATGTGGGGATGCTGAACAGATGATTGGAGACAGACATTCAGAGGCAAGGTACTCAGCTGCTGAATTTTAACATCCAGGCACTGATGAAATCATCAAGGAAAAGAGATGTCTCAGTCTGAGTAAGGTAGAACCAGAAATGAGCGTACAAACCTAGTAGCCTGTGTAGTAGGAAGGAAGTCCAGAGACTGTGTAATTCCAGAAATCAAAAGAAGTAAAGACTGTCAAGAAGAGTGGTTCAATGAGTCAAGTGCTTGTTTGGCCAACACTAAGACCTGAGTTCAAGCCCCGAGGCCATTGTATTAATTATCCCCCTATTACTGTGATTAAACACCATGACTAAGGCAGCTTACAGAATGAAGGGTTTATTTTGGGATTATGCTTCTAGAGGGGTAGAGTCCATGATGGTAGAGTAGAGGCAGCAGGCGGCAGGTAGTGGGAGCAGCAACTGAGAACTTACACCTCAAACCATAAGCAGGAAACAGAGAACAAATTAGGGATGGTATGTTGCTTTTGCAACCTCAAAGCCCACCTCTAATGACACTTCATTCAGTGAGGCCATGCCTTCTAATCCTCCCCAAGCAGCCATCAACTAGGGACCATGTATTCAAATGCCTGAGACTTATGGAGGAATATCTCATTCAAATGACCACAGCCATGTGCAAATACCAGCTGTGATGGCATGCACTTGCAATCTGAGCACTGGTGAGGGTAGCTTTCTGGTTTACTTGGTTCACTCCAGGCTGGTCAGAGAACCAGAGATCCTATCTTTAAAGCAAGGTGGACAGCACCCAAATACAATAAGGTTGACCTCAGGTTCTCTCTCTCTCTCTCTCTCTCTCTCTCTCTCTCTCTCTCTCTCTCTTTCTCTCTCTCTCACACGCACACACACACACACACACAGTTTGGATTGAGGTAGAAGATTTAAGAGTTGTGTTATCATAGAAACTTGGGATCAGCGGTGACTGCAGGGGCAATGCACTCTTCTTAAAACAAGGAGAGACAGAAGTCAAAGGAATTTAGCTTAGAGTCACTTTCTGTAAGAAAAGGCTATGGCTAAGTATCAAGAGCTCCAGGACCAACACATCTGCTGGGTGCAAAATCAAGATGGAAGCAGATAACTTCACAGTTTGGAGTGGGTAGAAACAGCCTTAGCTCAAGTAAGTCAACAATTAAGAATTTCCTAGGAAATTTCTTTGAGCTCGGTCTCCTGTATTTGGATGATCATTGTAGTACATGAGTATGAGGTTTGAATATTCTGGAATAGCTCACTGGGATGAGTAAAAGGATAAAACTTGGTGTCTTCTATAAATTATAACTGAGGGACAGCACAGTAGAAAAAGCGTTTGCTAGGCAAGCATGAGGACATGGGTTCAATGCCCAGCAGGTACTTTTAGCTGGGAGTGGTGTAATCACAGCACTAGAGAGATGGAGAGTGACAGATTCCAGGTGCTCACTGCCCAATAAGCCTAACTGAGAGCTTCGGGTCAGTGAGAAATACTGTCTCAAAAACCAGGCTAGGTAATGTCCTGAGGCACTTTGGCCTCCCTCTAGGCTTGATGTACACACATAACTTCACACACACACACACACACACACACACACAAATGTATAATACACACATGCATACATACACATATACACACACAAACACACACATGAACACACATACGTAGAAAAGACAAGAAGAAAAAGAACATTTCCGACAAAAACAGTAGGCTCACTAGGCCTCACACCCATGAAACTGGCATGGTGGTGGACTGGCACAGCATACACTACCCAGATGGCTTTGAATCCGGGAAGTGTGTCTAACGTAGGGCTTACCTCTAAGGTGTCCCCACCTTGCTTGTGTCTCTTTACTTCACGGTGGTAAGATGCTGTGGTACCGAAGGTATCCTGTTTCATAGAGACCACTGCTTCACTTTGTGAACACTGAAAGTAACTAGCTAATTCTTCATGCAGTTCAGTACTCTGAAAGCTGTCTCCAACAATCTCGGTTCATTCTATAAATCCACTACTCTATCAAGTCATTGAAATGAGAAGAGTTATAAATTATCCCTTTCCTGTGTGCTAGCTACATGTGCCCGACTTCATCTGGTTCAACTTCTGGTAAAACTGAGGTGTTAAAATTCTTAACTTGTGTCTGGGGATATAGCTGAGTTGGTAGAGTGCTTGCCTTGCATGCGGAAAGTCCTGGATTCCATCCCCAGCACTGCATAAAACAAGAGTGTGGGAGCACACCTCTAACCCCAGCAATCAGCAAGTGAGAGTTTTGGAGGATCAGAAATTCAAGGTCATCTTCAGCTCTATGATGATTTTGAGGCCAGCTTAGGCTGCATGAGATCCTATCTCAAAGAAAAAAAAAACAATAGTTAAATAATAGGGATAAAAGATGGTTCAGAGAATAGCGGTTCCTGCTCCAAGTCCGATGACCTGAGTTGGATCCCAGGAACTGACCCCTACAAGTTGTCTTCCATGTCTCATGGCATGCAGACACACAGACACAGACACAGACACAGACACAGACACACACACACACACACACACACACACACACACACACACACACACAGAGTAATAAACATTCATAAACAAAAATTTAATTTTTTTATCTTGGAAATGGGGATGGCGTAATTGAATAGAACAGAGAGGTCTAAAACAACTGCTGGTTTACTCTAGAATGGCAGGATGGGTGCAGATACTGACCAATCGTAGTGCCTGAATAGTTAATCCTGGGAACCAAGGCATGCATGTGGAAGTCAGAGGACCACTTGAGGGAATCAGTTCTCTCCTTCCATCAGGTGAGCTCAGGAACTGAACTCAGGTTGAGGCAGATTTTAAAATCATGTAACTAGATTCTTTATTAGAGAAGCCTTGCTTCAGGCCATCATTCCTCTGTCCATGCTACTAGAATACGGACACAGGCTCTGGTTTTGGGATCTTCTGTCCCTTCTCAGTGCCTCACCCTAGGAGACAGTTGACATCTGAGCGTTGAAATAGGGTATTCTCAATAGCAGCCTCACCTACCCCTCACTAACAATTTACACATGAAGCACACCTGTCATCAAGGCACAGAAAGCCCAATGTACCTGTTTGTTTGTGAGTGTCTGCGGTATGTGTCAGGCAGTAATTACCCCTGGTGTCTTCTGAAATGAAGCTGTTCTTATGCACAGTTTGCAACTTGTGACAACTCCTAACTTGCTAGAGAATAACAGGAACTGTTGGGAGAGGGGCATGAGAAGACTTACCATACCGGGCCTGTCGGGGGCGGTATCGAGCCCATTATGATCTAGAAACACAAAATCACGTTTTCCCCTCTAAAGTTGGAGGCAGTCTTAGAGGTCATGACATAAAGCTTTAGTCTCTCCAGAGAAGTTAGATGAAACATGCTTTAAAATGACTGTAGCAGGCAGCATGAGCAAAGACATTCTTTCATTTACTACATTAAATAAATATTCCTTCCTTCAAAGAACAGTTACTGAACACCCATTTACATATCACAGGGACATGTGTTCTGACTCTCCCACACTCACCAATGCTAGCTTTCAGTTCTTGCTTTCTTTATCCTTCTCCAAAATGATACCTTCAGAATATTAGCTCCAACCTCACACTGGAGAAGTCCTGACCAGATTTCAAAATGATGACTAGACCTGGGTTTGCTGGTAAGTAGTTTATACTCTAAAAGATGTTCCAGTTCAGAAACAAAATACATTTTTATATTAATATGACATATACTAAAGTAAATATATAAACAAATGTGTATTTAGAGATTTGTTATCATTTGTGTGTGTGTGTGTGTGTGTGTGTGTGTGTGTGTGTGTGTGTTTAGATCATGTGGGCAAGTACCCGTAACGGCCAGAAGAGGGCATTTGGATCCTTGGTTTTGGAATGGTAGGTGGTTATGAGATGCCTGATGGGTGTGAGTGCTGAGAACCAAATCTTCATCATATGTAAGAGCAGCCAGTGCTCTTAACCACTGAACTATTTTCTCAGCTCTTGTTATATACATAATTTCATATATAAAATTTAAAATGGAAACAGTGGTTTGAATGGTGATAAAGACTATGGGAAGTCCATATAGACAGAGCTACCTGTCAGGTCTGGTAGAAAGTTCTGGTCCTGGGCAATAAAGTTTGCTTGGTTGGGGAAGAAAATGCTATTTGAGGAAGTAGTAGAGAAGGATCCAAGAAACATATGACATTTGGCTACCGTGAGGACAGCACTGACTGGAAAACAAAAATCAGACACAACACACACACACACACACACACACACACACACACACACACACACACTCTTTTTTCACATCTTCCAATGGCTGGTAGATAAGAATTTTATGCCATTTCAGAGGAATAAAATTGGGCACATTGTAACTTTTGTTATTGTTGGAGCCATATTTCTCCATCTTTTGAGACTTTAGCAGGGAAGAAAGATTCTGATACTCTCAAGTGAAGAACTCACCTGTGGCAGAGTGGGGCACAAACACGGTAGTGGTGGGGTGGCAGAAGAGCTGTGATGGAGTGTGGAAATACTGTTTCATGAGGGTCAATGAGATGGCTCAGCGGGTAAAGGCATTGCTACCTGTAAATTTACAGGAGTTAGTCCTCTCCTTCCACATTGTGGGTATAACGTATCAAACTCAGGTCATAATGTACACACACACACACACACACATACACGTGTATATATATTTTTGTTTCTCTAGAGAACCCTGAATAACTTACTAATACAGTTGTGGGGCACATGTGGAGTTCACAAGACAAACTGTGGGGGCTGTTTTTCCCTCCCAGCATGTGTGTCTCAGAGACTGATCTCAGGTTGTCAGGGTTGGTGGCAAATGCCTTTACCTACAGAGCCTTCTGACTGGACAGATTGTAAGCATTTTTAAAGGTTTTATTTAATTATCTATTTGTGTGTGTATGTGTGTGTGTGTGTGTGTGTGTGCACGCACACATGATAGCCAGAAGAGGTCTTTGAATCACTTACAGATGAAATTACAGGCACTTGTGAGCCACCTGAGAGGGTACTGTGATCTGAATTGGATACACTTTACTGAGCAGCAAGTACTCTCACACAAATGGCATGTATACACACAGACATGCACATACATAATAGTAATAAAAATAAATTTGAAGGAAAAATCCAATTCTCTAAAAAGATAACAAAAAGACAATGCCTAATGTAAAATATAGAAAGAAAAAAAGATTTTTTAAAAAAGTGGACTGAGCCTCATACATACAAAGCATGTGCTCTACCACTGAGCTACAAGTGGTGGTAACTTTGGCTGGGTGGTGGTGGTGCACACCTTTAATCCCAGCACTTGGGAGGCAGAAACAGGTGGATCTCTGTGAGTTTGAGGCCAGCCTGGTCTACAGAGTGAGTTCCAGGACAGCCACAGCTGTTACATAGAGAAACCTTGTTTCAGAACAAAAAAAAAGTGGACTGAACTACAGACTCAACAAACTGACAAGCAGGATAAACATGTGTAGTAGCTGAGTTCCAAGAAGAAAGGCAAAGAAAACAAAAAAAGAAAATGTTTGGAAATTTGAAAGTTAACGGAAGATAGAAACTTATGTTTAGTGAGGCCTAAGTAAGATAAATACAAACAAAGATACTAGGAACTTCATACATAGACCACTAAACTCTGAACATAATGATATCCTTGAAAGCAGCTAGAGAAAAATAACATTGTTACATGGGGATGGGTGATACAAGGGGCAGCTGATATTTCATTAGAAACACAAGGGGGAAATGGGCAAGAGTGTGTCTCCAGGATGCTAAAGGATGGACCCTGTCCCACAGAACTCTATAGTCAGGAAGCTGAAGCTATGGGTTCAGTGAGAGACCCTGCCTCAATATATAAGATGAAGAGTGATCAAGGAAGACACCCACCATCATCTTTGGGCCTCCACATGAATGCACAAAGGACACCCATATATATATCGAAAATAAAACAAAAGTAAGGACATATTCAGTTGAACATGCGCTAAAGAAATGTGTTGCCTGTAGCTGTTGTGTTCTACAAGATGTGTTAAAGGAAATTCTGCAAGTTGAGACCTTGTGTCCAGTGCATCCACACTGTCCAGATCCTTGGGAGGATGAGTACCTAAGCAAATGTAAAAGATTAAGAACTTTGTTTACCAAAGTTTTAAAAAAATGAAAGCAAATATATATGATCTTTGACAGCTTCAATTTTAACACCAAAAACTGTAACCCTACAGCATGGGGCTTATAAGGTTTCTAGGTATGGGATTCAGTATATTTAAAACACAAAGGATGATGCTACAGTATTAAAAGGTTTCTACAAGTTTTGCATAAAGTGGTAGGTTATCAAGCCCATATAGATTGTCTTCTGTTAAAATATGCTTTGTAATTTCAGATGAAACCACTGAAAAACAATGAAAGGAGACTATTACCAAAGGAGAAGAGTGGCTGTGGAATGCCCAACCAATGATAGTACCATAAATAATATACAATTCATAAAAAATCATCTGCAAATCAATAAGGAACACACTGAACCTGCAATCAACCATGGATCAAGAAGCATAAAAAGTAATCCACCAAGCAAGAAAATGAAATGGTCCCCACAATTGCAATGGGGCGATTTATGAAGTGTAGATGTAACGAACCGATAAAATACCACTATAATGAAGGACAGGTTCTGAAGAACTTTCTGAAATTATTCAAGTTGTGTTGTTTGGAACAGCAGTAAGAAATCACTCTGGGAAATATTTTCTAAAATTTTCTGTGAAGAGTGATGTTTGATCATCAAATTGAATGTTTTTCTTGACTTAGGCTGTAAATCCATCTTTGACTCTATAATAAAGTTTATTATGCTCAAGAATCTTATGTTAGTCCTGTTGGAGAAATGTAATAACTCACAGTATTTTTTCTCCTATTTTTTTCTAACTTTTCTCTAACTTCAACCACTATTTCCTTTTCTTTAAAAAGATACATGCATGTGGCTGCATGTGGGTTTGCATATCTGTGAGTGCAAGGATCTTCAGAGTCTGAAGAGGATGCTACTTCCTCTGAAACACAACTTAGGGGCAGGTGTGAGAGGCCCTATGTGGGTGCTGGGAGCATAACTAGGGTCCTCTGCAAGAGCAGTATGTGTCTTAACCACTGAACCATCTCTCCCAGTCTAAGTCTGACTATTAGACATAACTATAGACCAATGTTCTACTCTGTGTCCAACATTGCGCTGTGTGTTTGCTGTGCATTTAATTTTGTAATCTCAATTCACATCTACTTTTTTAAAGATTTATTTATGCACACAGAAGAGGGCTCCAGATCTCATTACAGATGGTTGTGAGCCACCATGTGAGTACTGGGAATTGAATTCAGGACCTCTGGAAAAGCAGTCAGTGTTCTTAACCTCTGAGCCATCTCTCCAGCCCCTCAATTCACATCTATTTTAAGAATGAGAAAATATGGAGACTTTGGTAGTGCAAGAGAGAACTAACTCCTGATCACATGACTGGTGAGACCAGGATGGGTGAACTGAATTCTCTCTTTGATGTTCTGGTCAATAGGCAGTATGGTGTGGCTCTGTTGGAGGAGGAAAGACAGGGATATTATATGTAAAACAGACTCAGTGGAGAGTGGAGTAGCTTCTCAGAAGTCATGGAGCAGTTATTAGCTGTTAATAAGAAAGAAAATGCCTGTGAACAGGAAGATGCTTGAATGTCTAGGCAGAGTTAAGTTCACATTTGTTACAAGGGAATTACTATTAATGGGGTCAGAATGAAACTCTGTTGGTAGTGTCTGCTTAACAAGCAGGAAGCACTGAGTTCACTCTCCAGCACCACATTAAACCAGCATGATGACACGCACCTGTAATCACAGCACTTGGGAGGTGCAGGCAGCAGGATCAGAAGTTCAAGGGTGTTCTTGGCTACATAGCCAGTTCAAGGTTAGCTTAGGTTATAGAAGATCCTGTCTAAAAAGCAAAAATAATAGTGGCTAATGAAAATTTGAAAAACAAATTGGGATAAAAAATTGAAAGAGTCTACAAATATCATAAATAAGCATATATTTCATTTACTTATATAAAAATAATGTGGATATCTAAATTTAGGAAACAATATACCTGGATAGCAAGAGTTATTTGTGTGTTTAGACAGATAGATCACATTGATCTCTATAATCTTTACACTTTTTAATTGTTAATTTTCATCTTTTTATGTGCATTATATTCATAAATAGAAAATATTTCCAAAATGGGAAAGTGAAAGTACCACTGTTTCAACTGTTCAAGGAAGAAATGTGAAGGAATAAACATAATTCCATCTAGATTTGAACAGTATCTTTCATGACAACTGCTTCTGACGATCTGGTATCTTCTCAGAGGGAGACTGCTCATTAAGCACATTTCAATAATGTAGCACAGAAATATGGCAAAGTTACTAAAGACTGATGGCTCTCTCAGGGTGTACTTTCTACAGGAACCATAGCTTCTCCTTGAATACATTCTCATTCAATTACTGTTCCTGCATACTGGAGTCATATCATAGTGCCTAAGTCCGATAATCCCCTTTTAATAGGGGTCATCCTTCTTGCCTCCAAGCTGGCTCATTTTATGACTTGAAGTCTCTGAGGAGCCTTTGAGTTCTTTTGAGACTCACATACAGTTTGGGTTTTGCCAAATCAGAGGGTATGGTTTGCATGTGATGACTGTAGAGGCATTTTAACATCTCACCTGTTCAGGGGTTGCTGACAGTACCTAAGACTGTGTGCTTGCTAATTACAGGAATAATAGAGAGGTCTTAATTATGAAGCACATGGAAATGGTCTTGCATATCAATGGAAGCATACCAGAGTATAAATGGTCATGTCAATTACTTGACCTTTATTTATTTATTTATTTATTTATTTATTTATTTATTTATTTATCATGTCTACAGTGTTCTGCCTACATGCATGCTTGCAGGCCAGAAGAGGGCACCAGATCTCATTACAGATGGTTGTGAGCCACCATGTGGTTGCTGGGAATTGAACTCAGGACCTCTGGAAGAACAGCCAGTGCTCTTAACTGCTGAGCCATCTCTCCAGCCCCTATTTGACCTTTTATAGTTATTATTAATATCACCTATCTATCTAGTATGTATCTACTTCTCCTGTGTCTATTTTCTATAATCTATTATGAACAATATCAATCTATCATGTATCTATCTATCACCTATCAATCTACCCACTACCTGTCTATCTTTGAAGCAATTATTGTTGGTGAGAATTTCAGGAAGCCATGAGTCTCAGATCTAAAGATACATTGCGTTGTGGTGTGGTGTGGTATAATAAGGATTACTCAATTCTTATAGTTTTAGGACAAAGTACATCTGTCTTGCTGCATACATATCTTTTTGTTGTTGTTAAACAATTTGCCTCCAGTTTTTGTTAATCTACTATAGCCAGAGGATTCTGTAAGTTTAGCTGAAAGTTTGTGAAGAATGAAAGAGACATATCTGGGTGGAAATCCTTTCTCTCCACCTCTAGCTTTCTGATGGCAGGCAAGGTTTGCAGTCTCTCTCTCAGCTCAGTCTCAGCATTGTAAACTGAAGGTCCTGTGAGGCAACCATCTCTATGTCCAGTGCTGGATTATTTACATGTATGACATGTCTCATTTTTCATTTGAATTCATTCTTACTTCAGGGATTAACAAACAGGGAGGCATATTGATTTATATGGGGGTTAAAAGTGAGAAGGCTTGTAAAGTAAAGCATGGTAGCCTAACCTCTTCTAGATGTTCAATAGATATTTATTCAATCTAGCTTGGACAAGGGTAAGACACACCAGGGGAACTAACTCAAATAATTAGCTACTGACTTCAAATTCTAAGCACCAATTTATTTGCTGCTGAAAGAGATGTCTCCTTTCTTCCTTGACACTACAGAAGTTCTACCCTTTGTTTAAGATTCTTCTATATCTTACCCTTTGAATATTGCTTCCCACTTCCCTTAAGTCCTTACATGCCAAGGTCTCTGCCTCTTGGTCTCCATATATTATGAAACTGGAATTTGGGGTGAGTTTATGAATCTTGGAGGCCCGGGATTACAGCTCAAGTATATGATTCACTGTGAAGATTCAAGAACAGTATTTCATTTTGCTGTGTGCTGATTTCCTCACCTACATAATTAAAGGCACCTTGAGGACAGTGTAAGGAGCTGTTTGAATGTCCTGTGAGATATCAAAGGCATGGATGCAAACAGTAGTTCTCTGTAAGTCCTAGCCTCTGTCCCCAAACTCTATACTGTGGAAGCACAGGCTATTGCTAAATTCTTACGCATGTGTGTATTTATGTGTATGCATACATGAGTATTTATGTGTGCTTCTGGGTGTGACATATCAATGTGGAGGACAGACGACAAGTGTAGCAAGCTTTCTTTTCAGGCTGTCTTTGGATTGCCAGTCCGCAATTAGCAACAAGGAGACTTCTTAATAAATAAGAAAGCTTGGCCTTTAGCTTAGGATTGCTCCCAACTAGCTCTTATAACTCACATTAACCTGATTTGTTAATCTATGTTCTGCCACGTGGCTTTTCACCTTTCCTCAGTACGGCATGTCTGACTTGCTCCTAGTCTGCTGGTGAAATCCTCGCTCCTAGACTCCTCCTCCTTTTCTTCTCTCTCCCTGGAAATCGCGCCTATCCTCTCTTGCCTAGCTACTGGCTATGTAGCTCTTCATTAAACCAGTCAGAAGGCAGAGACACATCTTTACAATGCAAACAAATATTTCTCAACAGACAAGCCTAAGTGTCATTTCTCAGGCACTTCCCACAATTTCTTTGGACAGAATCTCTCATTAGCTTAGAATGGGCTCTCTGGTCAGGGAGCCCCAAGGATGAACCACCGCCATTAGACTGGGCTGGCTGGCCAGGGAGCCCCAAGGATGGGCTTCCCCCATTAGAATGGGCTGGCTGGCCAAGGAGCCCCAAGGATGCTCCTATCTTTACCTCCCTAATTCTGGAATTACCAACCCAGACTTTTCAAAATGTGACTTCTGAAAATAAAACTCTAGTCCTCATGTTTCAGACTCTCAGAGATGACAATGACAATAACACCCCCCTAAGAAACCAACATGTCAATAGTTGACTTTTTGTCTAAGAATAAATATCAATTTCAAAAATGTAGCCACAGGCAATAGATCTCTTCTTCGGCCTCTGGTTTATGCAACTTACAGATACTTCACTTCAATGATTCACATATCAATGTGCTTGTGTGCATGCAATTGCTGATCTAGAAAACATATGGCATTTTGAAATCTTGATCTCTTCAGTGCCAGCAAGTAGGGGATATTAGTGCAGCTGAGACTCCATTTGTAACTGCAGGATTAGAGTTAGAGAAGTGGAAAATTGTAGTAGACCAAAACTCATGTGAAATGGAAAGTCCAGTTGGCAGTGGGGCTAAAGATGGAGAATAAGAAATGAAGGGAAGCATTGTTTCAAAAGCTGACTCATCAAGCAGAAAAGGAGCAGCCAGATGAGCAGGCTTTGGATGCCTCAGCCCCCTGCACCTCCAGGTTGATTTTGAAGTCTTAAGTTCAGCACGAGATGTGGGAAGGGTAGAACTGAGCTAATTCTGGAAAGATGGCATCCCCGTGGGCTCCTGTCTTTTCTGTGAAGCATAGAAAAGGGAAGATGAGTTCTGATGGGATACAGCTGTGCTCAGGAAAGATGGAAAAAGGGGGAAAAATCAAGAACGTCCTCCTAAGGTTTGGAATTTTACCTAAACCGGACATTATACATTTCTGTTCAACCTCACTTGCATTAAGAGATCCACCCTTTTTATGTTCAGCTGATGAACTGATCTTTCATTTCATTTCACCTGATGAACTGATCTTTCATTTCATTGTTTCACTCCTTAGAAAATTGTATAATATCTTGCCTTCACCAGTTTCCTCAGTCTTGGACAATAATCAGTTTCCATACATGAATCCACACAGGAGTTTCTTGCACTCTAACTCTCAGTCAAGAGGGACTCTATAGAATTTTTTTTCTGTGTTAGGGTGTGTGTGCACATGCATGTGTGCACACATATGTGAGGAACAACAACCTCAGGTGTTGTTCTTCAGGCTGTGCACTTTTTTCCCTTTCTTTTTCTTTTTCTTTTTTTTTTCTTTTTTTGAGACAGGATTTCTTAGTGGCTTGGAACCTACCAAGCAGGTTGGGCTGGCTGCTCACTGAATTCTAGGGATCTGTCAGTCCCCAAATCTTCAGCACTGGCATCACAAGTGCACAGTTCTTTATATGGACTTGGGGGAAATCAAATTAAGGCCCCCTTGTTTCTACAAAAATCACTTTCTCAACTGTCTTATCTCCCCAACCCCTGTAACTGAGTGACTGAGGAGTCATCTAGAAGAATATTAGGAACATTTAGTTCATAGCCTACCCATTGGACCTGAAAAGAGTGTCTATCTAAGGTTTTACTCCCCATTTCCATTTGGAGCAGATCCTAATTCACTGAAGGAAAACCTAAAACTCTAAAAGCTTCATTTCTGAGAAACAGGAGATAAGCTGGGTAAAAGAGAGAAAGAATCCAAATTGTGTTCTATATTTAGCCAACAGGATAGAAAAGAGATACTTTACATAATGCTTGTAAAGTCAAGGGATGTTTTCTCACTAGGGTTTTCTTCATTTTAGAATTTTTTTTTAACAGATTATAGTCTACCATGTCCCTGAAATCAAGCTATGGAAACCCTCTAGGAGATTCTTAGGACAGATATTTACACTATGTGGTAGCTAGTGGTAGCTAGTCCACTTATTCTCCTCTGTTTCAGACATCTGTCGTGTAGAAAGGGAGGACCACCCAGCTACCTCAGGGCAGTGAACCTGTGGGAGGGCCTCTGTCTCTCTATCACGCTGAGGTCATGGAAGCTCTTTGAGGGGTTGTCTGGTTGTTTTAGTTTCATTTCTGATGCTGTGAATAGCATTCCAAACACAAGCGGCTGAGAGGAGCACAGGTTTACTCAGGCTACAACTCCAGGTTACAGCCAATCATTGCAGGACAATCAAGGCAGACACTTCATGCCTCATACCCGCAGGCAGCAGAAGTGAGAACAGAGGCATGGGTCCTTGCTGCTTGATCCTGTTTGGCTTTCTCATGTCTAGTGCAGGCCCTCTGTCTATGGATATAGGTTTTTTCATATCAACTATCAAGACAACTTGCCACAGATGTGCACACAGGCCAACCTGATCCAAACAACTCCTCAACCAGGCCTTTCTTCACACAGCATTCCAGGCTGTGGCAAATGGATGGTTTAAAACTAACACCACACCATTCATTCCCTTTCTCTGTTGAGTAACAGAAACTGCATGTTACAGAAGCTGTCCTAATAAGATGGGAAGCTTCCCTTAGCCCAGGGCTTTGAGTATGGCTGTGTTCCCTGCAGCCCCTGGAACACTAACATGGGAGAACTATGCTTGTGTGCTGAGTAACAGTAGTCCCCGGGCTGCTGGCAACAGAGTCAAGGCCAGTTCACTAACAGCCTCACCAGATACTGTGGCATTTCTCTTCTGTAGATGTTGTCAACCGTTCTTTCTTTTGTGTGTGTGTTTGTATATATATGTGTGCAGGTGTTCGTGCCTGTGTGTATATGTGTGTCTGCATGTGCGTGTGCATGTGTGTGTGTGTGTGCGTGTGTGTATGTGTGTGTGTGTGTGTGTGTGTGTGTGTATGTATAGTGTATGTGGCAATCAGAGAACACTTTGCAGAAATCAGTTTTCTATTTTCACTACTGAAAAGTGGTGAGTCCTAGGGACTGAACTCAGGATGTCAGTCTTAGAAGCAAGTCCCTTTACTCTGTGAACCAAGTGAAATGTTGTAGACCCTCAGGTATCATTTTTAAAAAGATTTCAGAATACACACATTTTGGACACATTTCTCAACAGCAGGCTGGTAATGAAGCTTGAACATGCTGTTGTCTTCTGAAGCAGACATCTTAATTCAAAGTTATTTCCTCCTCCAACATTCCTGGCTTTGCTGGGCCTCAAATATTGGGTATCTTAGTAGACCTGGTGCTGAACAACATGACCACATACCTGTTTCAAGTATTTTCCTAGTTCTTGCTGGATATTTTCATGTTGAGTGTGGGGGAAGACTGAATGCACATGCTCATTTCTAAAAGTACACAACAAATTCCTTTCTAGCTTTGAGGAAGAAAACTACTGAGACAGTTAAAGCAATAATGGAAGGAAGCAGTGAAGTCCCAAGTGAAAACTTGTCTGAGTGCACATGGCCCACAGGAACCTGTGAGCACAGCACAGGCGGGCTCTGTGTTCTTGTCTTCTTCACTCACCAGGACAATCCTCCAGTTGTGGTGAATTTTTTTTCTCGTTCTCTTCCGAGCTACAAATGCAGAATTCAGAGGAGATTAGAGGAGGTTCCTCAGAAGGCTGTGACTGTGACCCAGTACTTTGAAGAGCATAGTGAATAATGAGTATGCTGCCTGAGTTGCACAGAGGGCTTGGGTGTGGTGGCTCTCATGTTCTTTTATTAGAATATGTCTCTAGGGTTGGGGAGATAGTTACATCGGTAACATTCTTGCTGTACAAGCATGAGGACCTGACTTTGATCCCTCAGAACTCATGTAAAGTAGTCACACATCCTGGGGCACTAGGAGATGGAGATAAGCAGATCCTATGGGCTTGCTGGCCAGCCAACCTAGCTGAACCAATGAACTCCAGTACAATGAGACACACTGTCTTAAAAAAAATGAGATGGATAGTAACTGGGGAAGATACTTGAAGCTAACCTCTGGCCCCCATCTGCACGCACACATGTGTGTGCCCGTATGCATATGTACACATGTGGTGACGTCCTATCTATCATGACTGGGCAGTCTTATTGTTGAATCTAACGTCTGGCCCCCATCTGCATTCACATATGTGTGTGCCCATATGCATAAGTACACATATGGTGATGTCCTATCTCTCATGACTGGGCAGCTTTATTGTTGCTTTTTCAGTTTTGTACACCATCCTGACCAGGTTTTAAATTTCTGAGTGACAAGAGTGATTCCATTTTTTTTAAATCAGGATACCTGAGTTTTAGTCCTTTAAGAACCCTTATGAAGCCATAAACTCATTTCCTAAGTCACTGTGCCTTTGTCTATCTTTCTGACAGACTGGGACTAGGTGCTACTCAGGCTACACTCACCTGCAGCATCCCCCTCCCCCAAGTTGCTGTAAAAGTAATGGAAGGTATCCCGCTATGGTTGTTGGTAACTTCGTGATGCTCACTTCCCTAGGCCCTGTGCTATGAAGGTGACATATCCAGCCCCATGCTGAACCTTTGCCACCTGTGAATTAGAGACAGCCTCACTGTAAGCACATGCAGTGGGCTGCTCATAGCTAGACCACATACACCTTCCTCTCTGCCTCTGAAGTCTGTAAAAGTAGACCCCTGCTTAACGTTAGCGGCCTGAACTCCTTTCAATTTTCCCCACCATATTGTCTTCCCCCGATGTTAATAATCCCCTTAATAAATAAATCTCTTACCAAAATGGACACTCTCAGTGTCCCTCTGGAGCCTCCAAATCTGAGACCTTACAGTCTCTGTTTCTCTTTCTCTTAATTGTTAGCATCAGACAGTTACACGGGCTGAGGGGTAGTAGGACGTTCCCAGGATGATGGCTCACATTCTCGATGCAGACAGCCATAAGTAGGTGTTTATCCTCTCACATCTTTATCTATCCTTCTGCTGTGGCCCGGGTGTTAACTGGGTGCTGGGAACAATGCCAAGTGTTAGGATATAAAGAGCATATTCAGAGCTCGAATGGATGTGTAACATTCTGTAACACACAGGGATGATTGTATTAGAGTTATAGCCAAGAAACAGTAGTTGACATTGCTCTTGAGTGCTGATGTCCAAAACTTCCCAGAATTTCTTGTGACAACTGTTATCTATCATGGATTTGGCTCCACTAAAATACTGTGTTTTGGGTGTATGCGATCTTCCTGTCTAAAAATGGACAAAATGGACTCAACATATGCTTCTAGAGGAGCTTAAACCAATCTCTCATGCTTTAGAATAAGAATTGGGGCACAGTAACTCTCAAAAGTGATTGTAGGATATTGTTACCAAAAAGAAAAGTATGGAAAGAACTACAAACAGCAAGTATATAGTTGCCTGTGGTGAGCCTGTATCAACCCAATTCTTAGACCCTATGGAGGAGGCTTCTCAAGGGGACAGATCTGGACTGGAAGTGGCCAGATCAAGAAGAGAAGCCAGTGCATGGGGGTGTGCCCTCCTCTCTACTGCTTTGTGTCCCAGAAGACCAACTTGTTAAGTTACCTTAGCTAGCTTTCCCCCATAAATTTAGTCAGAAGATAGAGGGGGTTGGTGAGCTGTTGATTCTCCTGCTGGACTGGGAAGGAACCAGGTGTGTCCCTCCAGTAGTCTCTCTCCTGGGCTCCCCTCCTAAAACTACAAGTTTTTGTTATGTTAATGTCTATTATCCTTATGGAGGTCTGGGTTAGATTCAGGCTAGGGGACAAAGTGGCTCCCTATGGTTGCTGGCCTTAAGGAAATTCCCTGTCTCCTGTTGGTGTTCCTTGTCTTCACATCATTTGAGTGTTTGAGATATTATTCTGCTGAAATGAGGTCTGTCTTTGCTGGGTCCCCTAAAGCAGGATGGATCACAGGTGTTAGGTTGAGTTAAGATACCCCAAGAACACAGAAGCAGACCACTGGCTCAGGAAGGAGAATCTCTGCTAGCTTGTAGCAGAGCACAAGATAGTCCCCCTCTGTCAGAGCACATTGCAGAGTAGGCAGTACTCACAGCTGAGTGAGGAAAGGGCTGATGGCAGGGAGAGGAGGGACACCAGCTGGGGTGGCTCCTGTGCTCCCCATCCACAGTGCATCCTAAATGCTAAACATGCTTTGCCTGAGCTGCAGGAACCACTTCTCACTGTGGAGTCAGTCAAGCTAAGCAGTGAGATGAGACTCAGTACTGAGGGACTGGGGAAGCAGCTCTTGTGGGATTGTGGATTAGAGTCATCAGGGTTATTTCAAAATCACATCTGATGGCAACACTACCACTTACAAAATATTAATGTGTGTGTACACATGTGTGTGTATGTTCCTGTGTGTGCACAGGAATGTCAATGTTCATGCACATCTGTGTGCATGCTTGTGGAGGCCAGGACAATTTGGGGGCATCATTACTAGGTGCTTCCACTTTAAAAAAAATTATTAAGACATAGAGATTCTCATTGTCCTGGAATTTGCACTTATGGAGTAGGTGAGAGTGGATGCCTATCAAGTCTAAAGGATCCATTTATATCCACCCTTGGCCTCAGTGCTTGGGTGACAATTGAGGAAGGCAACTAGTAGAAGAAAGAGTTTATTTGGGGCTTACTTTCAGTTTCAGATGATGAGTTCTTGACCATCTTGTTGGGAAACATAGCATTAGTAAGGTATGGCCCTATAACAGTAGCTGAGAGCTTATAGCTGATCTATAAGCAAAAGGAAGAGAAAGAAGACAGAGACAGACAGACAGACAGACAGACAGACAGGGACTTTTAAAATCCTAAAGCCTACCCTAAGTGACATACCTCCTCCAATAGGGCCACACCACCTAATCCTTCTCAAATAGTTCCACCAACTGTGGACCAAGAATTCAAATATATGAACCAACTTGGGCCATTTTCACTCAAACCACCACATCTACCATTCCTGGGGACTAAAGTCAGGTCCTCATGGTTACAAGGCAAGCCATTTACCAGCAGTACCACTACACCAGCCCGGTTATAAAATTGTTAACTAAGCATTAGTAGTTCTTCAGCTGCTGCATTTCCTTTCATCACTACAACTTCAATTTCCTTGTCTAAAGGCTAGATGTGGTAATATCCTCCTGCGCATGAGAACTAAGTGTGTAGTAGTCTGTGGGAATCACTACCTTGATAGGGATGTGTTGATAGATTTTGGAGTACAGATTCTCAAATCTTTGGTTCATTATGCCACTTATAACTAGACTTCTCTTATCTGCCACATGGCTCAAATTTGATTTCTTATTTTTTAAGATAGTTTCAAAAAGAAGCTAACCAGTACACAGATGGCCTCAGTGCAGAGAGACCCAAATTAAGGTCAAAGTCTTTCTCAGACTTTTGGGCTAACTCAAGTGCCAAAGGAGTTCATTAAAAGTCTCTTCTCTGTAAACATTTAGCAACCCAAAAGGGCATCATTGATCAGGTATAGCAGACATTGTTAGAATTGTGTCCAGTCAAAGGTCCATGAACAACTGTGGATTGTGGACATAGCATAACTATGGTTGTGGCCCAGCACAAAATCTTAAGCCTTCTTGAAATGTTATGAGGGCTGAGAACTGCACTAATTTATAGTAGAGAGATACTAATTTAGAAAGCAGCTTAATATTATGTCTATTTAGCAAAATAATAAGAGTGGACTCCCCCTTAGGGTCTGTGAACTCCCAAACCATTATTTCTTGGACAGATTTGCAGTTCCAGGCATGGGTTTCTTCCTATGGAGTGGATCTTAAATTCAATCAGAACCAATTGGTTACTACCATGGGCATAGATTGTCATGCTGATCATTATTACAGTTTACCAGATTCAGACCTGGTGAAGAGTTAATTTTGTTAAAGAGTATGCTCCAATAGATTGCTCCACATCCAGAAGTATATAGATATCACAAACTAAAATCTATGGGTCATTAAATAATAATAATAGAAAAAGAGGACACAGAGTTAGGAGTTAGAAAAGTGTGGATAGGTCTGTGGAGTTAAGAAGAGGAATTGGAGATGTATATGATTAAAATACATTGTATGACATTCTCAAAGAGTTAATAAAATATTTTTAATTATGAAATTTTTCTCTGTGCATTTTAAAAATTTGATTGTATAACTCTTTTTTGTTTGTTTGTTTTGTTTTTTGAGACAAGGTTTCTCTGTGTAGCTTTGGAGCCAGTACTGGAACTTCATTTGTGGTACAGGTCGGCCTCAGACTCAGAGATCTGCCTGCCTCTGCCTACCGAGTGCTGGGATTAAAGGTGTGTGTCACCACCACTCAGTTTTGATTGCATAACTCTTGAGCATGAGCTTCATAAATGACAATGTCCTGTCACAATGTTGAAAGCTTTGACATCACTATTTCTAGCCACAACGAGGCCATCAGAATTATTAACCCCTTGATGCCTCCACCAAATTTCCCTTATTGTGTTAACTAGCCATAATTACCTTTTCTGTTGTAAAGGAAATATAGCTAAAAATCCAAAGAATCAACATACTTATTTGAAAATTCAGTCTTGTGGCTTTTTTATTGTGCATCTATTTTTATTTTTTTTTCTGGACAATTTCATCTATGTATATTATACATTCTGGTCATCGCCATCCTTCTTCCCTTCCCTATCCCTCTGATAACACATCAAACTTCCTCTTCCTTCCACCAAGGCCCCAATCCATTTTACATCTTTTTGTTTTGCTTTGTGACCCATCCAGTTTAACCAGGGTTGCTAAAACAGATGTGGCTGTGGAGCTGTCCACAGGAGGATGTTTAGCTTGCCAAAGGCTACCACAGAGAAGATAGAGATGTCCTCTTCTCCAGCAGCCTTGGCTTGCCATTATCTTCCCTGGCTGAAGCCCCATAAACCCGTCTCCCATCTATGACCAAATGTTGAAGGGCTCAGTTTGTGCAGAATCTATGAGACAGCCACAGCTGCTAAGAGTTCATGAATGTAATACCTGTATGGTAGCATTTCATAGGCCTCATCTCCATCACCAAGAGCTTACATTCTTTTGTTTGTTTGTTTGTTTTCATTTTTGTATTTTTTCTAGACAGGGTGTCTTTGTGCAACTTTGGAGCATATCCCGGAACTCACTCTGTAGACCAGGCTGGCCTTGAACACACATAGATCCACCTGCCTCTGCTTCCCAACTGCTAGAATTAAAGGCGAGCGCCACAACTGCCCGGCAAGAGCTTACCTTCTTATCATCACCTCTTAGAGGATGATCCCTGAGCCTTGGAGGGGGTCGTATAGGTGTCCAATTTTAGGCTGAACACTCAACAATCACTTGTTTTCAATGCCTTGACTAACCATGAATCTCTGACTGGTGCTATCCTCAGCATTGATCAAAGAAGCTTCTTTTCCCTGTCACTGATTTTGACATTTCTCTCAAGTTTTGTTTCCTCTCAGATAATGTATTTAAATGAGATTATATTTAAAAAAAATTACTTTTAGTAAAGGATTTTATTGGAAAGATATTCTAGCCAATGCTACTTCTATAAAGACTAAAAAGGCATATAAAACATGAATTTGTGCACCTACAATATCAGTTGCAGACTCACGTACCATAAATACTAACAATGTTGAAATGAGAATGGAAAACTCCATTGAACACCCATTATTAAGAATGTAGTTCAGCATTAAAATACAGCCTATGGCAACACGAACAAGCTAAATACTTCCTCCCTGGTTTGTTTCCTTTTGTGAAACATTCCACAGCTTCATCTAGACTTTTCCATTAGTTCTGATCAGAACTGGTATCCTGAATTCCCTTGTTTGTAATTTTATGAAAATTACAATTCACCTATATGATTTTAAAACAATGACTATGTGTTTTAGTTTTTTTTCTCTTTGTTGTGACAAAGCAATCTGAAAAAGGCAACTCTGTGGGAAACAGACCCATGTGACTTACAGTTAAAGGTACAGTACCTTGTGGTAAGGAAATTAAGGTCACAGAGGTTGAAGCAGCTGGTCTTATCAAATCAACCATCAAAAAGTAAAAAGCAATAAACACAAGCATGCCTATACTCAATTCACTTTCCCCATTTTATGTAATCCAGTATTCCCATCCAGGAAATGGTCCTGTCCACAGTAAAGATGGGTCCTCTCTCATCAATTAATCTAATAACATAATCCCTTATAGGCACCCCCTAGACATGATTCTCATACGATTCTAGAGTCTGACAAGTTGGCAACACTAGTCATCATACTATGTATTTGGATAGTAGACTAAATTATTACATAACAGGGCAGATATTTGCTTAAAATATTATTTCAGTGAGATGGCTTATTAAACTTTGGCAAGAATTTGCAATAGGTAGCATGAAGTTAATGTGAAAGTGACTATACCCCCTTTATATAGCCTGTACCCTTATGATGTCTCTTATATATTTAATCAAGAGCTAAAACTTTAGAGCAGTTTGCCTCAGGATCCTTAACTCTTAAAGATCAGTCAAACAACATGTTTGTAAGATCTGTTTCCTGTAGTGAAATTCTGTGTGTAGGAAAGTGTTACAGGAGAGGGGACATAAGAAGAGGGAGACAGGAGGAAGGAGACACACAACACTCTCAAACTTACCTCTCTCACATTCTCTCTTCTTCATATAGATCCAGGCTGGAAAAATATAGAAATATGTATTGTATTTGCTAAATTTATAAGAAGTGAGACATGCTAGAAATAAAAGTAAAATTCAGGCATTATAGAAAGAGAAAGAGTCACTCACTATGGAGCCTGATTGAATTCTCTCACCTGAGCAAACAAAATTTGCTATTGAGACAATGTAGGGATGATACTCTTTTTTTATAAAGACATTTCAAGTATAAATGTTAAAGTAACAATGAGTTTAGCCTCTCTCCTTCCCAAGCTGTAAATGTGTAACTCTTTTCCAATCTCACAAACAAGATTATGAACTTGTTTTATAGTCAAGACACATGTCTAACTCCCTTGTAACCTATTACAGAAAGGGTTCTTTTCACCTTTATGACCTGTGGTTTTATTTTGTCAGCCTATTATGTCCAGTGATTTCATTTTCTGGAAAAAAATCAATAAAAATTCCTTAAAATACCCTTGAAGCCACCCAAATAATACAGATAGAAGTTGTTAAGATGCTTAAGTCAAAATCAAAAGTCTTGTCTTAAGAGTAGGAGAGATGGCTCAATAGTCCAGTCTACTTTCTTTTCTTCTAGAGGATCTGAATTTAGCTCCCAGAACCCATAGATCTTAATTTAGCTCCCAGCACCCATAGAGGGCAATTCACAACAGCTTGTAATTCCAATTCCATGAGCTCTGACAGATTCTTTTGGTCTCTGTAGGCCTCCATATACATGAGCACATATACCCACACAGATGCACATCATACACCAGTAAAATAAAGAAGAATCTTGACTTGACCTATGTGGAGGTGTTTGCAATGCCTTAGATGGCAGCTTGGGCTGTCTCTTGATCTCCACTGTCATTGACCAAAAAGTCAATAGATCAAGGATGAAATTAATTTTGGGATTTTGGGTGATTTAACCTTATTTCTATAAGAACTTTGTGAGCTCTGACTTTTTAAGAATTCTTTGAGACACTGACTACAATGAAGGTAAGACACAGTCACTTTCAAGGTCAATTTATAGCAGACTGGCTGAAGACATGTAGGTACAAAAATCAATATGAGTAAGTGCTGAGGATGCTGTCACAGGTACATAGAACAGAGTGCGGAAGGTGAGAACTTTTGCCTGGAAGGAAGGTAGGGTGACTGTGTCAACATAAAATGTTCAGCTCTCACCTCAAGAGGATTAGGAAATAATTTATTTTTTAGCCAAATATGGGTGATCATGGCTATAACCACAGATTCAGTTTAACCTAACTATCAACACGGTAATGGTTTAATGAAGGTTCCTTAGTAACATAAAAAAGAAATTCATAAATTAAGGTTACTTTTCAAATACCTTGGTGGGTACATCAAGCAGGCAGGTTAAAATTAAGTGAAGAAACTCTATCATGGGTCCCAGATGCTCTATAATGTTATCTTTAGCCTTTGGGTTAATGGAAGCTAGGAGTCTTGTTTGCACATTTCAATAGGATGTACCCAATAGTCACAAAGATGATAGTTGGATGTAGAAGTGAGCAGTAAAGACTATTTAGGGGGTCAACATTTCAAGATAATTTGGCTCTGGACCTATTACATTCTGATTTCTCTTTAATAATTAAAATTTTAAACATTCCATTGGCCTTGTAGAATGTTCAATCTAGTGCAATTTCTGTCTTGAAATTTTTGATAACAGCATATAAGGGCATTTCATGTGAGGGAAACAGCTGTGTAGGACACACAGAGTTATGGGAAGGCTCAATGCATTCAGAAGCTTTGAATAGAAGCTAAGCTTGTCTGTAGTATTTCTACAGTTTGGAAGAGTGAAGATCTCATCAGGGGAAGATCCACGGGGCACTCTTTCATCACTTACTAAGGAGTTTAGACTTCAGTTTATAAACTCCTGGAACATTTTTGAAGGCACACTCTGAATATGGTCAGAGTTACATGTCAGGTGCCAGTGGAAAAGACAGATCTGATACCTGTGTATAAATGGGAGTAAAGAGATGAGTCGGAGGTGTTTCAAAGGCAGCAATGGCTGTGTATAAGATTTAGTTGGAGCTCTTATTGTGTACAGGGCATATATTGTATAGATTTACCACTTTAATACTGCCTATGGAATTAATATATAATGGTACTTTTAGTACTAGCTTACTGAGAAGAGAGACATGTTTGGGGAGTGAAATAAATTGTCCAAGATGGAAGAGTAATGGACAAGTTAGAACTTTAAGGCACTTTAACTTCTAAGGAACTTTAACTCATGGCTTGCTCTTCTCTATGTGAGGAAATCTTGTGGCTAATATAAACTGTGACAAAGCATCAGCAGAGGGAATGAAGACTGGTCAAGATAGAATGATGATGGTAAGAGTGAAATCCAAGAGAAGTAATTCAACTGATGCCATCATTCCCTCCCCCATTTGTAAATACACTATGCTATTCAGTGCAAGATTCTGGGCTCCTAATTCACATCTTTGAGATTATTTTTCATTCAATTATTAGCTTAAGTTCATTATGGAATAATTCATATGCTTTGATGAATGCAAGAATGTTGGAATTTAACAACGAAAAGCAAATTAGAGCTCAGGGGATAGTTTAGTTTGTGAACTGCTTGTAGTGCAAGCCCAAGGACCCGAGTTTGAGCTCTAGAATCTACATAAAGACTAAGCATGGCATCACATGCCTGTTATCTTAGGGCTGGGGTTTCAGAGACAGGAGGATCACTGGGGTTTGTTTTCCAGCTCATCTAGTCTAATTGGCAAGCCCCATGTTCAGTAAGAAACCCTGTCTCAAAAAGTAACATGGAGAGTTATTTTAAAAATACATTTAACATTGAACTCGGTCCTCTACACACATCTGCACAATGTACACACACAGCTTCACACACGTATACATACCACACAAATACGCATGTATACATGTGGGCATGTGTGCACACACACATGCACCAACATAAATATTTTTGAGCTGTCATTGGTAGAGGGTCTTTTGTGCATCCTCTGGGGTCTTTATAGTAGCCTGTGTTCTCTTCTGTCTTAATGTTCAATATTCTGAGCCAGACCAATCTGGTTTCTCCTCTATATCTCTCTTCAAAGTTATACTGAGGCATTCAGGGATCATTTTTCCAGTTCAGTTCATTTCAACAAACACATGGAGAGTCTAGGAGTAGGTGTTATTTTAGGCTTTGGTGGTAAGTGTTTATATAAGATTTAGTTGGAGTCAGAGAGAGAGGCAGGGAAAGCAACCACATAAGTAGTTGCTGTTCAGGACTCTCATGGATCATGCATGGAGCCCACAGAAATGCTGAGGAGACACACAGAGTCATCTCTAGTCTAAGAGAGGGAAGGACTCGGGCAGGTTTCCTGTAGAAATTGATTTTTAAGGGAGGGGCTTTAACATGTAGATTTTATTATTTTTTTTCCAAGGATGATAAAGTCAACAGACCAGAAAGCCACTTTACAAACAAGGAGATCATAGGACCACAATGCCACTCAAGGAGTAAGTCAGGAAACAGAGGAAGTGAGAACAAATTCCAGAGCTTTTGTACTTGACATGGTAGGAGAGAGCTGGGGGACTGAGATAGGGTCTAGAGGTTCAGATTAGTTTAAATAATGTTAGCAGATTTGGAGGTATGGGCTGTCCATCTTTGTCTAATACCATGGTGTTGGATGAGTGAGTCAGGGGGGTAGATGTATATGAGAACCTGATAAAGGAGGTTGTTCTATATGGACTCTGGGAAGCTGATTTGCATGTAAAAGATGTACATACTTATAGTCACTCCTCCACTTCAGGAACTGATTTAGCCCTGAGCAGGAAGGTTCCTAAAATTCAGCAAATCCTCAGACATCAGTCAGCACAGCTGACACATCAGAATACACAAACTGAAATAGACATGGTTAATGCAGTCTTGGTAATATGAAAGAATCATCCAATCAAATTCAAGTAGATCAAAACTTTAATAGATAATACACACTGAACAGTATGGCATAATGTATATTCATTGTCCGGGCTCAGTGGAATCAGAGATGAAGAACAGTAGGGAATAAAATTGAAGTAAAATGGAGGGGGAAGTTTGAAGGAAGTAGGATGGCTTCCAGGAAGTCATAGATTCTGGAGAAATGATAATAATCACATACAGAAAGATTTACTGATGTTGTTAGGATCAGAAACTGGTCCCGGAATACCTAATAAATAAGGCTTGGCTGCTTCTCTTCACTTGTTAAATAGCAAGTAATGGTGAAAATCAGATTTCAATTTGGCTGCATTAGAAAGAATGACAAAGGGGATCAGTGACCCCTATTTTCATCTTTGGGGTACTGACATGGGATGGAAGTTTAAAAGAGGACAAAAGGAATACACAGATAAGCATTCCTGACTAAGGTGTGGTCCTGTCCATCACTGACCCATCATCCACTCAGCTCCTGCTTGTCTGCAAGGTGCTCCAATAAATTGTGAGAAATGTGTGAAATCTCTGGATGACAGGTTCCCCTCTGGCTGGCACTTCGTTGGCCTCTTCCTTCCCAGCATGAGATTCTGGGGAAATTCCAGTTTCTCGGGGTCTATGCACTATCTCAATAGTCTGACAGTCAAAGGGAGGGGCACAAGTGTCTCTTGAAAACATCTTCATTTGGTCCAGATGGTTACAGAACAGGTGTGAAATAAACAGGAGGCTGTTGTCGCCAGTCTAAGTAAGAGAGGAGGGAGCTGTCTACAAAGGATGGGTGAAAAGCAGGGGTTCACAGTGGGAGGAGGGGAAGCAGGCTGTGCAGGGGGTAACTTTTCAGGGCTGTATTCACTGTGTGTTCCGTGCGCAGTCTTCCCATGTCGATGTACTCTGGTCATGTTTTAAAGTGACCCATTTCTGCATAAAATACATTATTCCCCAAATATTTACCTAACCCTACTTTATTTTCAGAAATACTAGCCCTAAGGGTTTGTGATGAAACTTACATGTTTTCTAGAATGGCCAAATCTCCTACAATAATTGTGTCTGTCCTCTCTTGAAAGAATGAGAAGAGTCTTGGCCTATGCCCACTGCAAGGAATCCTCATAATACATGGGCAGCATTAAACAAAGCTGTTCTCTTGCAGAATTAGTGATGATTTGCCCAGTTGACCTGCACTGTAGACTTGACTGTTAATTGATTGTATGGCAAGATTTGCTCTAAAAACATTGTCTTAGTTACTATTCTTCTGCCATAAAGAGACACCATGACCAAGACGACTCTTCTAAAAGAAAACCTTTAACTGGGGCTTGCTTTCTACAGTTTTAGAGGGTTAGTTCATGAACATCATTGCAGAATGCAGACAGGCATGGTGCTGGACCAATAGCTGAGAGCTTTAACATCCTGATCCAGAGGTAACAGCAAAGAGCAAGAGACTGAGGTTTTAAAACCTCAAAGTCCACTTCCACTGACCTCTTACACTTCCTCCAACCAGGCCACACCTCCAAGTCCTTCCCAAACAGTTCTACTCCATAGTGATTAAACATTCAAATATGTGAGCTATGGGAGCCATTCTCATTCAAACAAACACAAATGTCCTTGGTTAGTTTTTATTTTGCCATTTTATTTTCACGAATTGTTTAACAAAATAAATATGTAATTGGAAAACTTAATTACTGTACTGGGTCCAGAGAGAAAATACTAAAACCTTACTGTTGGCCAAAACTCTATAGTACCCATGTGTGCCTGTCACTGGCCATACTGTTTTTTGTTTGGTGATTGCCGTTACTGGATGGGGTTAATGCCATCAGTATGGGAGAAATTGCTGACTTGTTGTCTAACTTTCTGACTGTGTGCTTTTGACAAAAACAAAGGCATCAAGGATGGAGGCACAACTCAGTAGTACAGTGCTTACAGCAGGCACAAGGCCCTCAGTTCAAGCCCCAGCAGCACAAAAGTACAAACAACAAAAAAGACATTATATTTTTGATACAGAAAATGTCTTAGTACAGTTACAGTGAAGTCTCTTCTGATATCACAATAAAACATAACTATATAGGAAGAGAACATGTAGCATGTAAGGAACTTATGAAGGCCGCTTTATTAAACTCTACAACAGCCCTAGAGGGAAGTGTGGTAGAAGGAATTTGATGGAAACAAATAATCACATTTTAGATAGGGAATAAGGTATGCCTCAATGACAAACACTTAAATAATAAGCTGTGTGTGGTGCAGGCTTCTGTGTAGTTGAGTTGTCCATGCATGTGTATGCAGAGAAAAGCATTTTGTGCCTTCCTGTATTTCTCTAGACCTTATTTCCATGAGGCAGGGTCACTGACTAAATCTGGGCTCAGTGGTTTGTGGCTGGGCTAGCCTGTTACCAAGTCTGCATCCTCCACAGCACTGGGATTACAGCTGTGTGAAGCCATGTCCAGTTTTTGTGAGTTCAGGGGAACCAAACTCAGGTCCTTATGCATGAGTAGTAAGCACTCCTATACACCAAGCCCTCTTTCCAACCCTAAACCAATATATTTTCCCTCAAGTTCATGTAATTCCCATTGTAGTTAATATTTTTATTAATATCAGAATCATTACATCATTTTATTATTATTATCAAATTCAGAATTACTGATTGTAGAAAGTTCCAAATAAAGATAAAACTCGACCTTATAACTTGCCATAAATGTATTAGCTGATTTTCTTTAGTCTGTTTTTCAAAGAGATTTTTTTCTATTTTTAGATTTCTATGAATACACTGCATAATTTTATATCATTTGGGAAGATTTTTAAATCTTTTTGCAGGATAGAGTAAAAGGAATTCAAATGATATGAGACAGGCTGAAAATAGGAGGAAACATAAGCTAGAAGAAGTGGAAAGAGATATTAAGAATTAAGAAACTGCAAACCCAAGAGCCTGTCAATCATTCTAACTTATGTTGAACTTTTTTTTTCAATCTAAAAGGCAGCATGTCCTATCGCTGCCAGAACCCATACTTAGAAGACACCTGTACCGTCATGCAGCCAAACTTCCAGAAACTAAGCTAATTTCAATTAATTTCCTTTTCCTCTGTATCACTTGTACATGACAGTCATTTGGTTATTAAGGTAGCTGGGTTTTTCTCTTTAAATGAAGAAACGGTCACTGATGAGTGAAGTCAGGTGGGCTGTCTGTAGGGGACTCTAATTAACTATGAGGGCTTGTTAAGATTGTCCAGTGATGACACTACAATAAAAGCAGGGGGGAGGGATGGGTCCTATGACCCGTTCTCAGAAACTCTTTCCAGCTAGTAGTTTGCAATGGTGATCAGGAGCCAACCAAGCTCTGTGACTAATAAATTTGAATGAAGGTTAATAATTATTTTCAAGGAGTTAATTATTATAATCTAGCACTCAGCTTCATTGCCTTAATAAATAGATCACCTTACTGCAGCCATGCAAATTAGCATGTACTCTGGAACCTAGCCAAGGGAGGCTTTAAGACTTGTGGGAGCAAGAGAAGAGCTTCATGCCTTTCCAACCAATTAACTCCTTTATGGATGCTTTCTGGCACAAGATTTGTCTTTCCTGTGAGTTACATGTTTGCTTGTATGAAGGTGTGTGTGCATGTGTCTGGATATATATGTGGAAGCTAGAGGACAGCTCCTCATGTAATGCCTCAGGAGTTGTTCATCTTGTAGCTCTCCAAGTAGGTTAAGCTGGCTGGTGAGCGAGTTCTGGGGATCTGCCTGTCTCTGCTTCCTTAGTAGTAAGATTACAAGCATGAAGTATAATTCCTGACATTCTTTACAAGTGTGATGTGGGTTAAACTCAAGTCTTCACGCTTGTAAGGCAAGTATTTGGCAGATTGAGTCATCTCGTTAGCAAAATATAAGGTGTTGCGACTGTTTAGCAATATAAGTCAATATTATGTGTGATATGTATGTGTGCATATATGGTAGGTATTATGTATGTGTGTGTTGTGTGTGTAGTACTCATTACTAAGGTGTGGTGGTGTGTGTGTGTTGTGTGTGTATATAAGGTAGTGTGTGCTTATTTTTCTTTATGGTGTTTATGTGGGAGGTTGGTGTTTGTGTGTGTATTTTGTTATATATGTAAGTGTGTATGTGTGCTGTAGGTGGTGCATGTGATATGTATGTTCACATATTGCATATTGTATGTGAATGTTTATATTAGCAATGATTAGACTTGGTCGTGAAGTCATAATAATAGAAAAGCAGACATGAGAATGAAACTGGTTCACATTGTTAACTATTAATCTAAACAGTACCCATAGCTCTTCTGTAATACTTAATTCACCCCTCCCTGGTGTTCTTTAGGCAGCCAATGGTTGCTGCAGGAGGGAGAGACACTTTCCTAAGTTTGTAGCCACTGGTAAATTGTTCACGTTCCTGTACCTAACCTCTCCCTCATGCACCTGTACACACATACACACACACACACACACACACACACACACACACACACACACAC
>CABHPQ010150071.1:47668-65018 GCA_902168405.1 Peromyscus aztecus
GGAGGAAGGAAGGAAGGAAGGAAGGAAGGAAGGAAGGAAGGAAGGAAGGAAGGAAGGAAGGAAGGAAGGAAGGAAGGAAGGAAAGCATGAAGGAACTCACAGAAGGAAGTGTGAGCTGTCATCAAAGTCTAAGATGGGATGCAGGCTGGACTTCCTCCAGAAGGACAGAGAATCTTAGCAGAGGATATGAGAAGTTCAAGTTCCCCAGCCCTGCCCAATGACCAATGTCTTTCTATGACATACATTGGGAATAAATTTAAGTGGAGTTGTGGTGAGAACACGGGCTTGAAAGACTATGGAGTTAGGAGTGTGATGATGAACACATGGCTAGAACGCCTTAGAATACTCCTGTGGGTGGGGATTCTAGAACTGAAGTGGGCAGGATAATAAAATCTAGGACACATGATGGGAGTGGGCAGAAACTGCTGTGGGCAGGGTAATAGAATACACAAGACATGAAGGTAGAAAGGAGACTTCTGGGGGAAGACAGGTGTAAGTGGGGGTGAGGGGGAGGGGTGTGGAAGGAGTATCAACCAAAGGTAAGCATGTATGAAAATGTCGTGTTGAAAACTGCTTATATGTTTATATGTTAATTTAAAAGCAAGTTATAAAAAGTAAGAGGGGCTGGGGAGGGGACTCAGTAGGTGGAAGTGCTTGCTGCACAGCATGAAAACCTGTGTTCAAATTTCCAGCATCCACATAAAAAGTCAGGCATGGATGCACGCACCTGTACCTCCAATGCTTGAGACTGCGGCAAAGAGAGGAGGATCTCTGGGCTTGCCGACTTAACTGAATTGGTCAGTTTCATGCCAGTGAGAGACACTGTCTCTCTAGAAAAAGAGAAAGAAAGAGAGAGAGAGAGAGAGAGAGAGAGAGAGAGGGAGAGAGGGGGAGACAGAGATAAAGAAAGGAAGGAAGGAAGGAAGGAAGGAAGGAAGGAAGGAAGGAAGGAAGGAAGGAAGGAAGGAAGGAAGGAAGGAAGGAAGAGAGGAAAAAAGAAAGGTTGATAATACCCGAGGAATGATACCTAAGGCTCTCCTCTGGCCTCCATATGCATATACACAAGCACTCATATAACTGCACACATGTGTATCCCCCCACATGAAAACACACATAGGTGTGTATACACAAATGTAAATACATACATACATACATACATACATACGTACATGCATACATACATACATACATACATACATACGTACATGCATACATACATACATACATAATACTTACATACTACTGAATACTGAATAATCATAGTCATTTTATGCAAAGGGCTACTCTAAGTCCTCAGGGCTTGACAAAGAACAGAAAACATGAAATCTGAAGACATGGTAACCTACAGCACCAGAAGACTAGGAATCAAGACAACAGTGTGACAAGAGTCATTAATCAGGTCAGGGGAGCATGAGGCACCTGAGTCCTACCTTGAGGGGTGCGGAGGATAGAGGGATGCATGGTTTAAAGAGAAGCATAATAGTTAGTGAAGCCTACCTCCAGTGTCCAGTGGAAGAGGGTAAAAGAGGTTGGAAACTACTGACTAGACCTAGAGTCAGCTTCAGGTATGGTGAAGTGAGGAAGAGAGAGAAAGGATGACCAGAAAGCTGGTAACACCTACTTCTGTGAGAATGTTGCTAGAAATGATCAGCATTTGAGTAAACAGACTGAGTAAGGGTCAACTGTCATCAGTCAAGCATGTGACTGAGAATCATCCAACCAACCGAGGGTCCATTCGCCTATTCAGAGACAAGAAAGGGGAAATTTTATCTTTTTCTACCTCGGATGTCCATCTTCTGCTGTGAGATACGTGAGTTCCTCATTCTTGTTTTATTGCTAGGATCTTTATTGGCTGGACTGTGTTTGTTTTTTTAAAATATTTTTTTAATTATTAGAGAGCTTTCTTTTTTGCAGTGGACACTGGTTACTTTGGAGACTCATCCAAGTGCTGAGGATTCATGTGTGCCGAATGCTCAAATCATCCAAGGTTCAGGTAACATCACAGAAGACGGGGCAGAGACAAGACAGGAGCTGGAGAAGCATGTAGAGTTGTGGAATACTACCTTCTAGGTATGATGTGCACAGTGTGCCTTTGGATTCTCAGCAAAAGTAATTACTTGTACAAGACTGTGTTGTTTACACTTAGTCATGGAGGAAGGGGCTTGTGAGGCCCTTCACCTGGTTGAGAATCTACAGGTAGTTAATGGTTGCTAAAAAAGTACATTTTCTTCATCTGTGTAGTAACTGATAAGTTGCCCACGTGCCTATAAATAACCCCTTACCTATGCTCCTACAAGTAACCCCAATTAAACTCATTGGTTCACACACAAAAATAAAATATATGAAAGTAGATGGGACTAGTTAAGAAAAGGAGGGGATAAGCAGGAGTGGGAGGGGGACATGAGAGGTTGGTGGAGGATGAATGTGATCAAAATATACTATAAACCTATTATTATATAACATTAATATGTATGTTATATTACTGACAAGCTAAGGAAGATGTACTCACTAATACAGTAGTAGTATGACTATTATGGGTATGAACAACCACTTTCTGGTTAGATTTCTTCCTTCTGACATAGGGGTGAGTTCCTGGGCCTTCAGCTTTTGGGTTCTTGGACTTTGATGAAAGTTTCTGCCACTGCTAAAAATATCTACAGACAAATTTCAGCCTTTGCATCAGGTTATGTTATGCTACAAACTTCCTTGGTTCTCCAGCTTGCAAATGTCATTTTGTAAGAATTCTTGGCCTCCACAAATCATAGACACCAATTCCCATAATAAATACCCTCTTATTTGTTGTGAGCATCCTGGTGATTCTGTCCCTAGAATAGTATGGCTGATACAAATCAACTGCCCTGGCTTCACATCAACATTCTTGAGCCTTAATGTCATTATCTTAAGTTTTTATGGTATTTAACTTCTGAAGTTTTAAGTATGAAGAAGAATGATATGTGAAAAAATTTCTTCACTAAGTTTGGGAACCAATTTTTATTTGACTTGAAGTTGCTTCTTGGAGTGTTTACAGGAGAAAGACAGGCATCCTGTGACCAGCTGTCAGCCCTGCACATCACCACAGCAGTTCCTTGAAAGAGTGAGGTGTCTCAGGCCTATCTCCAAATGCCAGATCACTGGAGTGCCTACCCATCTAGCTTCTCTCTGAGGCAGTATCAGGTAATGAGTTTTCAACACCCGCTGTCATGGACTTGGAAGCTTCAGGAACTCCCATCCCAAACGAGAAGCAAAGCATCACTGGATGAGCATCTGGAGGAGCAGCGGGAGGAGGTGGGCATTTCTAATCTGAGAAGAAACACTTTGGGGTGCCTGACACTGTGGCAGCCTAATTCAATATTAATTAGAATTTAATGATTTTCGAAGAGCATCCAAGAGTCTCAGCTGCTTATACTCCTGACATGCTTATACAATGGCCATATTTGTCTCTAGAATTTGCCTTTTAGTTTTTTCTTCCTCAAATACTCTCTTCAATGTCTCACATGACCCTTCACCCCTGTGTCAATATCAGTCTTTAAGGAGGTATAGCCAAATTTCTAAATGGTTTTATTAAATGGTCTTAAAAAAAACCCAAGAGCCAGGTATTGGGGTGAATTCTGAAAGATCAGAGAAGCAGAACAAGCCACAGCCAACCTCCCCTCGTCAACTCCTCAGCCGATTCTGTTTTCTCTAACTGGAAGCCTCTGACTCCTCACCCAAATGGATCTCAGCTGAACTGCTGCTAAAAGCCTAAAAGCTAAAAAGCCTCTAGTTCCTGGTCGTCATGCCTTATATACCTTTCTGCTTCCTGCCATTACTTCCTGAGATTAAAGACATGTGTCTTTCCCAAGCAAGACATGAAATCTTAAGCGCTGGGATTAAAGGTGTGTGTCACCATGCCTCACTATTTCTAGTATGGCCTTGAACTCACAGAGATCCAGATGGATCTCTGCCTCCAGAATGCTAGGATTAAAGGCATGTGCTACCACTGCTTAACCTCTATGTTTACTATAGTGGCTGTTCTGTTCTCTGATCCCCAGATAAGTTTATTGGGGTGCACAATATATCAACCACAAGTAGGCATTGATAGTTTTAAGACACTGAAGTAAATTTAAAGTTGAAATTTGAATGCAGGAGTTCCCATGTCATTGGGCCTTAGTCATTAGGATATATCCACAAAAAATATAATTTATTTTTGTGAAAACCAGGAGGTTTATTTGTATTTATCTCTTAATTCATATTCTTAAAAGAATATGCATATTCCTCCTTCTTTAGTTGATGATTTTAAAAAATGTGGGTAATGTAAATTTTAGATGCTTTATTCATTAAAAAGAATGGTTTATAAGTGATATATTGACATATTTACTCAACAAGCATTTACTCATGAAAAAGATAAGTCTCATCTGGATTAAAGAGGCTGATAAAGCCCAGGTGTATGAATAGTTTGAAAGAATGGCAGGGATGAGACAAAGAGCCCAGAGGACATCTGACTGAATGTTTGTCTTCTATTAAAGTTTACATAATAATGAATAATGTAAGAATATTTGAGCTGGGTGCTGGTGGTGCATGCCTTTAATCCTGGCACTCAGAGGCAGGTCCAAGTCTGAGGCCAGTCTCTGAGTTTGAGGCCAGCCTGGTCTACATAGTAAGTTCTATGACAGCCAGAACAGCACAACCCTGTCTCAAACAAACAAACAATCAAACACACAAAAGAACATTTGACAATTAGATCCTGGCTTGGAGCCCTTACACATGGGGTTATTGCCTTACAGAGGAATGTAGATGCTTGTGAGAGAGGCCTTGTGAAGACACAGTGCTAAGATGATGTGTGACAAAGCAGGTCTTCATCTTATACTGAATATGCTGGTGGTCTGATTTCACACTTTCCAGCTTCTAAATCTGGCATAAACAAAATCCTATTGTTTAGATGCTCCTCAGTCTATAGTATCTGAAATAGCAGCTTAGCTAGAATAAGATGAGTGACTGCTTGGTTCCATACATAAGAAATGAGGTTGGAGCTGAGTCATGAGAACAAGTGAGAGCTGTGGGTTCACAAGCACTAGTGGAATACATGGCAGGAAAAGTCCATAGCTCATGCCATAGTCTGGGTGAGAATCTGCTTGGCATGGCAAAGACAAATACCAGAATAATTTAGTGAGAACTGAAGCAAGGCAGGGTGAGTGGTGATGTCCCACTGGGAAGAGACTTCAGATCCAGGCTCGGGAATTTCAGCTTCATAAAATTAGTGTGGTAGGTTCTTGCACCAAAGTTTGAAGGAATTCTGAGAGTCTCTTTCCTCAAATATCTTCCTGAAGATAATTAAATTTTCTGTAGCACTTCTGTTTTTTGTTTGTTTGTAAGTGAAAGTGTCTTTAAACAAAAGAAACACAGAGTAGGTTCTAAAGCTATCACCAATTCTCATCTTAATGTAAATTTGCCTCCCAAATGCAGAAAGGCTGTAGTTCGGTGGTATTTTGAGTTTCACTAGTGAAAGAATCAGGCTAGGATTACTTGGGAGCTGAGTCATAGAGAGAAGGACTTTTTGGAATCTGATTAAAAGGGGATGTAACATTACATTCACCCATGCAGGAGATATATAACCTAGAAGATTGGAAAAGGTCAAGATTTTGACCAAATTTAACCCAGTTAGCATTGCTTCATAGTCTTGGTCCTACTAGACTGAAATGGCTTAGTAAAAAGAATTTCATTACTACTAAGGATTTCATCTCCATTCTCAGAAGGCATCTCACTGAAGCTCAAATCAGGAATTATAGACTGGCCAGCTTTGATTCCTGTGAGCCAATTTCTACATTAAATATCTTGTTATTTATATGTGAGTATTCTGTTAGTTCTGTTTCTCTAAAGAACTATGACGGATGCAAATCAGTTATCCAGAGTGGCTTATTTCTCCTGTATGAGAGAAATCCTGGAATGAGCAGGAGACAAGACAATAGGGATTGGTCACTTGTTAGGGATTTCCTCTGAATTAAAACATTTTCTCTTGGGAGGAAAGGGAGATTGATTAAGGTACATGAACTAAACTAAATTTACAAGGCTTCGGAAACTCCTGAAACTTACAAGAGTCACAGGGTCCTAAAAATTGTATAAGCATTAACCATTGAAGCGGAGAGGAGATTAATTTTTTACCACATCAGTAATGTATCATGGCTTTATTTGCTTTGTTTGTATATAAAAGTCATGTACGAGGTGAAGCCAAATAAATGACGATGCCC
Source organism: Peromyscus aztecus (assembly GCA_902168405.1). Lineage (NCBI taxonomy): Eukaryota > Metazoa > Chordata > Mammalia > Rodentia > Cricetidae > Peromyscus > Peromyscus aztecus. The sequence goes on from CABHPQ010150071.1 coordinate 53,893, forward strand.
CTCTGTCATAGTAGACATTTCCCTTATGGGCTTCAAAGGACTATCACTTGGGTAGATTTATCTACAGATTCTCAAAAATTTAGTGTAGGAAATAACAAATGTTTTCCAGGAGCTGGTCTTATATCTACCACATGGTCAACTGTCCTACAGAAAATAACTTTTCCCAATGGATAGTTTCTGAATTCATAATTTCAACCAGTGCCTACTTATCTGAAGATGATATACAGTGTTATTTAATGAAATGATCTGTTGGATTTCAGTATGTATTCTTTTTTTTTTTTCTGAGACAGGGTTTCCCTGTGTAGCTTTGTGCCTTTCCTGGATCTTGCTCTGTAGACTAGGCTGACCTAGAACTCACAGAGATGCACCTGCCTCTGCCTCCCAAGTGCTGGGATTAAAGGTGTGCACCACCACCACCCGGCTAAGTGGCAGTATTCAGTATGTATTCTTAGCAATCAGTTCACTCAATTTCTCACTTAATTTACACATACATTCTATGAATGTTTTTGAGTACTTTCTTTGTTCCCGGAACTTAGAAAAATATTAAAACCCATTTTTCTAAAGAATCATTTTATATTAATGAATTCATTTAGTTGTATAACAATAATTTAGGGTTGTCTACTGTGAAAGATATAGGAGGACTCTTGGATCTTCCAGGCATGTGGTCCAGACATGATAATCTGAGGAGAAAACCATTGTATGAGTGGAGGACCCAAGAGTGTGGGTGAAGGAAGCGCTGATTGTTTCTAAAGGAGGAAACTGAGGCAAGGTATGCTGAAGGGCACTTCAAGAAACATGAAGACTGTCAGTGTTGCACAAAGAAGGTCCTTGATGAGAGGGCAATAGGAAAAAAGACCCGAGGATGGAAAATAGGGGTTAGATAAGGGAACGGGCACATGCAGAGCATGCAAGAAGAGGACGAATAAAAAATAAGATGCAAAAAGCTCACTGTAAAGAATCCATGGAGATGCCTGTTAGGGTCTTGGAGAAATCTCACAGAAGACCACCACCCACATTTGCAATCAACGGGAACGTTTATTATTCCAGCACACTTTTCATTTATTAGATAAATAAATAAAAAGCACGTTTATTATTCCATCCTACACAAAGACAAAATGGCGATGACCCCAAGATAAGCTTGCAGGCTCCTTTTAAGCACAGCTAAGGCGAGTTCTGAGGACAGTTTAGTCATCTCAGATATGATTGGCTTATACTTGTGGCAATCATAGTATGGTCTAGTTGGCTACGGCTAATCAGAGGCTGGTTAAGGCTACAATGTTTCCGTTTGTGGGCAGGCCTGGACAAGTCACAGGCTTTTTCCTTATTTGGATATTATCTTGACTTGGTATGGCTCAGGCCTGGTATGTACACTGTATGTGAGCCACAACAACTCAGGATCCTTGCAGTAGGGGCTGTTGGAGATTGATTGTTCTTGTTAATGGCTCTTTCAGAAACTGCTTGCTTAGTCTCAGGAAACTGAAATTGAGGCCTGATCTCTGACAGAAGACTGAGCAGCCTGTTATGGCATCTGCTCGGTCTTCTCAATGTCCTGTTTGTCCCTTTGGATTTTAAATAGTGCCTCACATTGTAGTTCATCTAGTCTAGAATTCACTTTGTCGCCAGGCTGACCTCAAACACACAGCATTCCTCTTGCTGCAGCCTCTCAAGTGCTCTCACTGTAGGTATATACTGCCTGCTAGGACCGCAATAGAGACCTTGAGCACCCAGTTCAAGTACTGATGTTCTATGGTAGTTTCTCAGAATTGAAATGGTTTGGTACATTTATGTTTCATGACATTGATCTGGAAGAAGACAGTGGAAGCCTTGAGCCTGGGAGTCCTGGGTACTGTAGGGTGCTATAAGTGTAGACCTAGCACATGTTTAACTTTTCAGGGCTAGAAGTGGTAAAAGTTTCCCATCCATTGAACATCTGGACTTTTATGGGTCTGGGGTTGTTCAGTGATTTACCAGTTTAACTAGAGTTTTAATTTTATTAAAACAGAGGCTTTTTATTAAAAAGAAAACAAACAGCAAACAACAGCAAAAAACTAGCCATGACAAAGTTATCAGCACAATGGATGATTATTTGCCCCTGAGGGACAAAGGGCAGTGAATAAGAGACAAAGACAAGAGATAGAAGACTAAGAGGGGAACAGGCTATTTGCTGCAGAGAAACAAAGAACTGCCTCTATATAGAGAGGAGACCCACGTGGCACATAGGCATATGGCAGTATACGAAGGGAAAAAGGGAAACCCCATGTTATGATGAGTTGGTTTGTTTTGATTGGTCATGTTAATTAGGTGAGCCAAAAGGGGGTTTTTGATTGCTGGACTTCAATACTTTGATAGCTGGACCTTGGTGGTCAGACTCAGGAGGAGGAAGTAGTCAAATAGGGAACAGATGTTGTTGGCTAGGTTTAGGAATGTAATCTAACTGTTTAGCAAGGCAGAGGGAATGGGGGAAGGCAAGGCCTGTCAGAGCCATGTTTACCATACTTGGGCCTGCTAGAGCCCTTCAAAGACCAAATCAGAGAGTTTTCCAGGTAAGGCCTTGGCTAGTGTTAGTCCAAGGATTTTAAAGGCAAAAATCATAAGGCTGTAATTTGGGGAAGCCAAGTTAATTCATATCCTATCTAGGTGCAGGCAAAGTTTGATTTTGTAACAGAAGTCTAGCAGTTGCCTCAGCCATCCAAACAAGTAAGTGTTTCATACAAAAATGAAACTTAGCAGTTAACCTGTTAACATTGTGACCCATTACCTTCTAAAAATAGCTGAGTCAGTGAAAGATTTTACAACAGTCAGCAGTTTTTAAGACTAGCCCAACTGCACAGGGTGGTTGCCCATCTTGGGCAAGTTAGCTAACAGGGTATATTCAAGGTACTATCAACTTCCTCATGGCTTACAAGTTAAAACCAATTTTGGCTTTACAAGTCTTTTCAACACAGTAAATTATCCTCTAGACATAATGTTCAACATTACATGGGCATCTGGGCAAGATGCCTCTTTGCTGTGCAGGACTACTCTGTGTATTGTAGGATGTTACATGTTCCCTGGCTCTTCCCTGGATGTGAGAAGGACTGCTATCAGGTATGCAAACCAAAGTGGTGCCTGTGCATTATAAATATTGGCTTGGCAAAATTCAATCCCATTGGGAAGAACCCAAAGGTGACTGAAGATGTTTTAGTACATATAGATGCCAAGATTCAAAACAGGACCCTTAGAAATGTCCTTTTCTATAGATTAGCATTGTGGCTGGAATAGCACCCCACCTGCAACATGTATATATGTGCACATAGACGTATTTGCCAAGTACCCACAGCCACACAGATAACTCCACACAGGAACACCTATGAACACAGATAAAACCTAGGTTAAACTGAAGCTTCCAGAACACTAGGAAACTAAGTGGTGGTAAGTGTGGGTCTGAAGCACAAGGCTGGGAAGGGGAGCCACAGTGCAGAGTGGGGCTCTGATTTGGAGGCTTGTACTCTTTTTCTACTAATTCCTAAGCCCTGATCAATGAGGAAGAGGATGATGGCTTTGCATCATCGACAATAGAATTTTCAAGAAGGTTGGGTTCCAGGCCCTGTAGGACCAGGGCTAACCAGAGATCTGTTCTACTTTCTTGATATGTGTTCTTAAGTAGTCTTGACTATAGGCTCACTGATGCCAGGAAGAGACCTTGGATATCATCAGGAGTCTGGGAATCTGTGTTCTCACCTTCCCAGTTTCTAGGTCTCTTACTCCAGCCAACAGCTTCAGTTCACATTCTTTCTGCTTTTGTTTACTTGTCTATGAAATAAGGGGAGTAAAGTTATTTTCCTTGTTGAGTTAGGCTGTTATAAAGGGCCTCATAGCGTCTCACAGATGGGGAGCCAGCTAAAAAACATCTCTTTTACTATCCTTGCTACAAGTTTAAATGATGCAGTCCCTTTACATCTCAGATCACACACAGCAAGCAGTCTGGGCTCTCTCCAAATGGGGGACTCAGATCACTGTAAAGTTCATGCACCCATGCATCTCTCTATTAAACTTTATTTAATATAGTTCATGTACATTTATGTGAATGTGTACATGTAAGTGTGCAAATACATGTGCATTTGTGTTTATGTACATGTGGGTTCATGTGCACAACAATAAGTACACGTGTGTATTGTAGATGTAACAGTCTTATTAAATAAGAAACACAGAGCCAAATGCAGAGTTAAAAGCCCAAGAGGTCAGAGCAGTAGCTAAGAGTTGATACTAAAAAACATTTCTTACCCTTTGCTGATGCTGCCGTCCTTCCCCTCAGAAAGACACCTACTTCCTGTGTGTCTGTCTTTTTATTGACTTTCTGTTCTGCCTTCTCATTGGTTGTAAACCCAACCACATGACCTCCTTGTCACTGCCTGTCTATACAGACCTCTAGGTCTCTATGGTTGGTATTGAGATTAAAGGCGTGTGTCTCCATGCTGGCTGTATCCTTGAACACACAGAGATCTGCTTGTCATGTGATTGGGATTAAAGGTGTGCGCCACTACCGGCCGGCTTCTGCTATGGCTTGCTATTAGCTCTGATCCCCAGACAACTTTATTTATTAACATACAAATAAAATCACATTTCAGTACAAATAAAACATCACCATAATGTATAAAGACCATTGGTTGTTCCATGTGTACAGCCCACTTTGTTTTTCTTTTTCTATAGAAATTATTTATATACATGTTAGTAAGTTTGAGTGCAGGTATCTAAGTAGGACAGAGGAATCAAGTGCTAGAGTTACAGATGGCTCTGAGACAACTGATGTGGGTGCTGAGAAGTGAACCTCAGTTCCCTGAAAGAGCAACAAGTGCTTAACTAGTGAGCCATCTCTCCAGCCCCCACCTCCTTTCTTGAGACACTTTACCCAGAGCTCTTCAAGAAGGCAAGGGTGGCTGGCAAGTCCCAGGCATTCATCTGTCTGCCTCTCTAGCTCTGGGGTTATGAGCATGAACCACTAAGCCTGGCTTTTTAAAAATGCTTTATTCAACTTTTGAGATTTATAACATAATTACATCATGTCATCTTTCCCTTTATTCCTTCCAAACCCTCCCATATACCCCTCCTTTTTCTTTTTTCAATTCATGGCTTCTTTTTTCACTAATTTTTATTACACACACAAACACACATGTTGTGGAATATTAGTTGAAGATGTGTTATATTTATTTATGCTGTGAAACATTTCTTAAATGATGCAAAGATGTGTTGCATTCTTTATATTGCCTTTGCTTAACTTTGTGAAGCTGTGTAGCTTTGTCTCTCTAAAACATCTGATTGGTCTAATAAAGAGCTGAATGGCCAATAGCAAGGCAGGAGAGAGGGACAGGCAGGAGAGAGGGACAGGCAGGGTTGCCAGGCAGAGAGAATAAATAGGAGGGGAAATCTAGGCAAGAGAAAGAAGAAGAGAGGAGAGAATGAAGGAAAAAGAGAGGGAGATGCCCAGGGCCAGCCAGTTAGTCACCAGCCAACAGGCACAGAGTAGAACATGCAGAAAGAACAGGGAAAATCCCCAAGACAAAATGTAGATAAAGAGAAGCAGGTTAATTTAAGTTAAAAGAGCTAGCCAGGAATGAACCTAGGCTAGGCCGAACATTCATAACTAGTAAGAAATCTATGTCATGATTTGGGAGCTGGTTGGTGGTCCAAAAGAAAAAGACTGCTACATTGTAGGTATTTTTAGGCAGTTAATGAGTTTTTAGATATCCTTACTGTTATTTCACCCTCCTCCCTCCTTCTTCTGTATTTATTTTTCTCCATAACCCTTAATTGGAGCCCCCCATTTTTTCCATTTCCCCCATTACATCACATGTAGCCTACTATTCCCCTTTCTACTACCCCACCCCACACTCTATCAAAGGTCACTTCTACTTTCCACATTTCTGCAATTACTCCAGGCTATGTGCTCACACATGAAGTTTTGGAGCTAAGATCCTCAGAGGAGAGAGAACCTGTGATTTTTGTCCTTCTGGGTCTGGGTTATCCCACGCTATATGATCTTGTCTGGTTCTGTCCATTTACCTGAAAATTTCATTTTATTTTTCTTTACAGCTGAACAGTATTCTGTAGTATACATGTAACACATTTTTTATTATCCATTCTTCAGGCCAAGACAGGTACTTACTCAGCCATGTTCATTGCTGCTCTATTCACAATAGCTGTGTTTTACCAACTGAGCCATCTTCCCGACCTGATGGCCTGCATTTTTTTTTTGAGTGTCATATTTCTACTGCTGAGAAGACTCATGTCATAAGTCACATTATATTAATTTCCAAGTATCTAGGTTATTAGTGAAAACCTTACATTTGATTGGTCAAACTGAATACCTCTGTTGTAATATTAGTGACCCTTTAGTATCTTTAAACTGATCTGATTAAGCACTTGAAATATTAACTTGAATGAAATTCTTTATGAGCTCTGATAAATCAAAATCCTATGTCTCAATATGCTCAAATCTGGGTTTTGTGCTGGTTTGAATGAGGCATTTCCCATACCTTGAACATTTGAACATGGATTCCCAACTGGTGTTGCTGTTTGAGAGTTGAGACCTGGAAGGTGGAAGTACTTCATTGGGAGTAGGATTTGAAGATTTTAAAGTGTGACCCCTCAGCTTCCTGCCCTTGTTGCCAGGCCTTCACTCCACTGTCATGGGCTCTAAACATGCGGAACTGAAGCAGCTCATAAACTCTGTCTTCTACAGGTCTCTAAACATGCAGAACTGGAACACCCTATAAACTCTGTCCTCTATAGGTCTCTAAACATGCAGAACTGGAACACCCCATAAACTCTGTCTTCTATAGATTGCACTCATCATGTGTGTTAAAGCAATAGAGAAGTAATCAATACATTCTTGTGTTCAGTTCTGTGTACACATGCATGCACACATGCACACACAGACATGAGCATTTGTCATTGCCTGTGCCTCACCCGCTTACCCTGATATCTTATCCATAGTGTAGGCTTGTTCAGCACCAAGAGTTCAACAAAATCCATTATTTTTTGCTGTCCCTTGACTCATGCAAGTGGAAAGACAATCTGCTATTTCTATACATTGTTTCTTCAAGAACTTCATTTAAACATTTTGCATGTTAATTGCCATATCTGATTTGCCTAGGATGATTTATAAGGTGATGAGAATTTAAAGGCATTTCCTGCAAGGCATTTGTTTTCTCTGACATTGTTTTGTTGCTAGATTTTAGGGTTTAACTACACAAGGCGATGGCCATTCCTGGGCTTATTAATTATACATGCTCAGAAACTCATTTTGAGTAAATATTGTCAACTTTATGATAGTATGTAGTATGCATCTTTCTTGCAGGTCAATTTGGAGATTACCATCTTATCTAAGCAATTAAGATAAGAAAGTCTATTAAAAATTAAGCTACAAACAAAGATTTCAGAGTCATCAATGTGTAATGGAATAATTGCTTTACAAAAGTACCGGTGGCTTGCTATTGTTTCCTCTTTCTCCCTTCCTTCCCCTTCCTTCCTTTCCCCTTCTTTCCTTCTCTTCTGCCAGTACTGGTAACTGAGCATAGCAAGTCATGCATATTAATCACTGTTCCCTCAGCTACACCTGCCAGCCACCTTTCCCTCATTTATACAGAAGCATGTTTGTCATGACCTTGAAATCATCCCAAAAAGCAAACCTTAATATCGCTCATGTTCTAAGTACTCTGTTCTAAGTATTTTGGCAGGAGCAAAGAAACAAATTTCATTAGTAATATTTTCACTGAAAAGCTTTGAAGTTAGATACACTTGCATTTCATCCTGGCTTAATTGTTTGTGATTGGGTGGACCTGGAAGATCACACAGTGTTTGCAAATCCCATGTCCCTCTTGCCTATAGAATAAAGATAGTAACATCCCCTCCATCCGTTGTCTTCTGAAGTGCAGGATGTCCCTGCAGAAAAGCCGACAAAGGTGCTTTTTGGTCAGACTTCCCTGAGAGATCCCAAGTTCAAATGGTTTCCATCTCAGAGATGTATTTTCTTGTTACAACACTTTTCTCTTCCTCTTTTTAGTGTGTGTGTGTGTGTGTGTGTGTGTGTGTGTGTGTGTGTGTGTGTGTGTATGTGTGTGTCTGTGTGTCTGTGTGTCTGTGTCTGTGTATGTATAGGCGTATTCATGAGTGTTTGTGTCTGCACATGCATGTGGAGACCAGAGGTCAACCTTGAGTGTAATTCCTCAGCAACCAGCTGTCTTTTCTGTCTCTGGAACCTGGGACTCACCTGGCTGATTCATGAGCCCCAAGAATCTGCTTGTCACTGTGTCCCCAGCAGTGGGATCACAAGCACACACCATTGTGTTAAGCTTTTTGTTTGTCTGGTCCTTGTTCTTTCATGAGCTGGTCTATTTTGCACTTTACCAAAAGAACTAGCTCCCTAGCTGGTCTCAGAAATTGCTTCTCGAACACCTCCCTTCAGTGTTTTTTTCTTATTTCCACCTTCGGAGCTGGCCCCACAATCAAGTGGGAAAACACCCCACCTCTGCACTGGGAAGCCCCTCTCTGCTATTCACCAGCTTGTGCATTCAGGATCTCTGAGATTCTCACAGTAGGCTGGTCAACACCTCTGTGCTGGTCAGTCTCGGGGTTTCCTTTGGCACTTGGGGTCTCAGCTCTGGCAGCTTCTCCTCTTTGTCTTCATTTCTCACCCATGCATCACTATCATAAATGTGCAAAAGCTCGAGTATGACATAGTTGGAATAAACAGTGCGGTGACTCGATATCCCCTTCCAGCTCTTTCCTGTGCTCCTTGTCAGCGGCTTCCTCAAGTCTCTGCTTCCCTTCTGCTCTTCTCTCTTAAGTCCTCCTTTTTTTTTTGTTTTTCAAGACAGGGGTTCTCTTTGTAGTTTTGCGCCTTTCCTGGAACTCACTCTGTAGACCAGGCTGGCCTCGAACTCACAGAGATTCACCTGCCTCTGCCTCTCGAGTGCTGGGATTAAAGGTGTGCACCACCACCGCCCGGCTTAAGTCCTCCTTTTTTAAAAAATATTATTTTACTTGGCCTCTGTGCTATTATTCCCTAACTTGAACCAAAAGTATTTCAAACTTCCTTCTGCCCAAATTCAGCGTTTTTTAAAAACTTTCATTTATTATTATTATTATTATTATAGTGTGTGTGTGTGTGTGTGTGTGTGTGTGAGCATGTGTGCCTGGTGCCAGTTGGTCAGAGGACAACTTTTGTGAGTAAGTTCTCTCCTTCCAACCTCATGTGGAGCTCAGGGGTTGAACTCAGGGCTTCAGGCTTTGTGCACCAAGAGTCTTATCTCTGAGCTGTCATCATCCTGGCCCACAGCGGCTGTCGTGTGCCTTTCTTTTCCATCCATGACCTCTCAGGAGAATTTGGCCTGGTTAATCACTCCCTTTCTCTTGTGACAGTAGCTACTCTCCAAGCTTTCTTTATGTTGTACTGAACTTCCTGCCCTCATTACGTACTGGAGTTGGACTTATTCCTTGGTCTTTACTGCCAAGCTCCTTTCCCACTGCCAATTTCTTGAGTATCAAAATGCCCAAGGTCACTGGAATGCCAGAGTAAATTCTTAGAATCATTCTTGACTTCTGTCTTTTTCTACTACCCTGAGAAAATCATTCCCTAATACAGAAAATTCTAGATGATGTTTCTTTCATCTGTCTGCTTTTATGCATGTCTAAATACCACCATCTCTTGGTGTACATAGCATGGTGTACACACCTAAGGAACTCCTCCTTGTTAGCTCCTTTGAAACTGATTCTGCATATGACAGCTCTATGAGAAACAGCAGAACAAGACCCAAACTGTAAGTCAGTATTTCATCCCATTACACGGTTCTGTCTAAAGATTTCTGTTGCTCCTCAAATAGCACTCACTCTCCTAAACATGGTCTCTCTGTTTTATTTCTCCTTTTATCATATATTTTTCAATCCTTACCCATTAGTTTTCCAATTTCATTGAAATTTTTTTGAATTTATTTTATTGTTATTTTACAATATAATTCAACTTTACATATCAGCCATAGATTCCCCCGTTGTCCCTCCTCCCGCCCCGCCCCCTCCCCCCACCCCACCCCCCATTTCCATCTCTTCCAGGGCAAAGACTCCCCCGAGGATTGAGATCAACCTGGTGGACTCAGCCCAGGCAGGTCTAGTCCCTCCTCCCAGGCTGAGCCAAGGGTCTCTACCAAGCCCAGGGGTTCAAACAGCCAGTTCATGCACTGAGCACAGGACCCGGTCCAACTGCCTGGATGCCTCCTAAACAGCTCAAGCCAATCAAATGTCTTACCCATTCAGAGGGCCTGAACCAGTTGGGGGCCCCTCAGCCATTGGCTCACAGTTCATGTGTTTCCATTCATTTGGCCACTTGTCCCTGTATTCCATCCATCCCTGGGCCCAACAACTCTTGCTCACATAAACCCTCCTCATTCTCACCAATTGGACTCCCGGAGCTCCACCCGGGGCCTGAACGTGGATATCTGCATCTAGTTCCCTCAGTCACTGAATGGGGTTTCTAGCATGAAAATTAGGGTGTTTGGCCATCCTATCACCAGGGTAGGTCAGATCAGGCTATTTCTCGACTATTGCCAGCAGTCTATTGTGGGGGCATCTTTGTGGATTTCTGTGGGCCTCTCTAGCACTTTGCTTCTTCCTATTCTCATGTGGTCTTCATTTACCATGAACATTCCTTGTGTTCCCTCTCTGTTCTTGATCCAGTTGGGATCTCCCGCTCCCCCAAGTTCTCTTTCCCTTGCCCCTCGCCCCTCAGTACCCCCACTCACGTTCAGACTGTTCCTGTAGATCTCATCCATTTCTCCGTCATTGGGTGATCCCCATGTCTTTCTAGGGGTCCTGTTTTCCAGGTAGCCTCCCTGGTGTTTTGAGTAGCCATCCAGTCATCCTTGTTCTACAACTAGTATTCTCCTATGAGTAGGTACATAAACATCAAAATGCCCAACAATTCAATTAAGAAATGGGCTATAGAACTAAACAGAGAATTCACAACAGAGGAAACACAAATGGCTGAAAGACATTTAAGGAATTGCTCAACATCCCTAATCATTAGAGAAATGCAAATCAAAACAACTCTGAGATACCACCTTACACCAGTCAGAATGGCTAAGATCAAAAACACT
>CABHPQ010150072.1:0-39986 GCA_902168405.1 Peromyscus aztecus
GACAGAGACAGGAAAGAAGAGAAAAGGAGCAAGGGACAGGGTGTTTGCCCCAAGGGACAAAAGACTGCTTCTGGATAGAGTAGGAGACAGACGTGGCCCTTAGGCAAGTAACAGTTTATAAAGGGAAAGGGGAAACCCTGTGTTAGGATGAGTTGGTTTGTTCTGATTGGGTAACCAAAAAGGGGACTTTTGATTGCTGGATTCAGTAATCTAACAGGTTAGTGAGGCAGAGGGTGTGGGGGAAGGGCAAGGCCTGCCAGAGCCATGTTTGCCATGCTTGGGCCTGCTAGAGCCCTTCAGTGGTGACCCCCAACCATAAAATTATTTTAGTTGCTATTTCATAACTGTAATTTTGCTACTATTATGAATCATAATGTAAATATCTGCATTTTCCAATAATCTTCGGTGACCCCTGTGAAAGGGTCGGGTCGGTCTACCTCCAAAGGGGCTGTGAACTACAGGTTGAGAACTGCTGTTTGAGAGTGTTGAAGCCAAGAGGTTTTGGGAGACTTCCATGCTGGACACAGTGTGCACACTTTTAAGTCCAGCACTCCTGCTGAGGCAGGAGGATTGTGGGGTTAAGGTCAATCTGGATTCCACAGCAAGACTTTGTCTCACAAAGAAAATTTTTTCTTTCATCTTTACCTCCTAGAAGTTAACTGCTTTAGAAAGTCTAGATAGGCTGGATTTGTTGACTGTTGACGGTTAAATATTTTTCTGGTCAGTGAACCAAGATCATTTCTTTCATTCTACTGTGTTCATGGACAGAACATTGAACAGCTTGCATTTTATAGAGATCACATAACAAAATGTATTTATTTATTGAGAGGGAGTTTTAAAATTTATCTTATGTGCATGAGTATTTTGCTCACATGTATGTCTGTGCACATGTGTGCCTCATACCCACGGATGTCAGAAGAGGGGTGTCAGATCCCCTAGAACCGGAGTAACGAATGGTTGTGAGCTGCCGTGTGGGTGCGAGGAATTGAACTCAGGTCCTCAGGAAGAACAAATGCTCTTAACCACCGCCGAGCCTTCTCTCCAGCCCTGAGACAGGGATTTATTTGTTTGCCATGTAGCCCAGGCTGGCCTCACACTCGCTCTCCTACCCTCCTTCCCCAGTGCTGTGAGCCATCGGGCTTTTCTAAGTCTTACTTTGATATCTGGTTTTTGAGAATAGCTTTGCAGCCCAGAGGGCATCTGTCCAGGAAAGCAGAACATCATTCAGTGTGCGGTCATTAGTATCCAGCGTTCTATGATGGTCATCCATGATGAATGTATCTCTCCATTTGTTAGACTCTCTCAGTACATGAAATATGTGAATGGTAATTCCCATGCACAGTCAGAGATGTTCAGGTGTTACGGGTCAAGAATTTAATTGTTGCTGCCCTGAGTAAATACACAAGAAAATTGACATGGTGCTCTACCAGTTCAGAAATGAGAATTTCCTTCCTGTACTTGAGTCTATTTGGCTGATATGGTATTGTGAGCTGTCTCCCTCTGGTGTATGTTTCTGCTTTTACATGAGTAAGCCATGGGGAGCAAGCCAGCAAACAGTGTTTCTCCGTGACCTCTGCTCAGCTTCAGCTCCTGCCTCTAATCTTGTATCTTTCTCTGCAACTCACCTGCCATGTGTGGTTGTTTGGACCTGGAAATTATGTAACAACTCTGAGGATAGCTTTCACAACGGTGACTAAAGAAACACCTGGACATGGTAGTGCTCCTGTAGTCTCAGCTACCTGGGAGGCTGAAGAAGGGGAATCACCTTGGGCAGCCTAGAGAACTAGTGTCTCCAGAACAGTGGCCACAGAATGGCCACCAAATGTCAAGGATGACTGGACCTGACATGTCATCTGAAGCCTTCAGCTCAGATGAAGGTACTATGTGTGAAGCAGATGCAGGTTTGGGCCCTGAGAGTAGTCTTGGGGAAGGAGCTTGGGGTCACTCCGGGTCTGTCCTAGCTCTGCTTGACTTTGTGCCACCGAAGGTCAGGCTCTTCACTGCCCTGGGTCTGTTTTCACAGTGAAAAACCTGAGCTGAGCAGGGTGACACTTCAGTCTCAGCCTCCAGTGGCTGAGGCAGGAGTATCCTGGGAGTTCTAGGTCAGCTTAGGCTCTTTGGTGGGACCAGGCAATCCTGGACTGGAGTGAAACCTCAACCTGAAAGCCAGTGTGGGGGTCAGAGACCTGTGTTGGATGAGTGATCTCTGAGGCTTTCAGGTCAAGTATTTCTTTTGTCTACAGACTTGAGTACTGTGTACATTGGTAGTAAGGTGGAAGGCCTAAAATAGAAATTCAAGAGTGCAATCAAACCAGTAATTGTGCGGGGTAGGGCTTTGTTTGTTTGTTGTTTGTCAGCTTGACACAAGCTAGGGTCATCTGGAAAGAAAGAACTCAATTGAGAAAATGCCTCTATCAGATTCACCTGTAGGCAAGTCTGTGGGGCCTTCTCTAGATTAATGATTGATGTGGCAGGGCGCAGCCCACTGAGAATGGTGCCCCCCCCAGACCCCATAGGTGGTTCTGAGTTGTATAAAAATGCATGCTGGGCAAACCATTGGGAGCAAGGCAGTAAACATTGTTCCTCCACGGCCTCTTCAGTTCCTGCCTTGAGTTCCTGCCCCGACTTCCCCTTCCTGATACACTGTGATCAGGAGGTATAGCCAAATATGCTTTTTCCTCCTTGTGCTTTGGTTACAGTATTTATTACAGCAATAGCAAGCAAGCTGGGACAGTTGCTTAAATTCTGATAGACGACCCCATATTACACATGGACACATTGTGCTAGGTTCACGCTTACAGACATGCATCCCTGACATTCACCTAAACTTACAGTGTGCTGACTATGCGAAGTACTTGTGCCACATAAGGCTGAGTCTAATGGACACTGCTGTTCACTGCCCTAACCCAGCTTTCTCTTTGAGCAGGTCCTGTCTGTTGCTCAGGCTCCTGGTTTGTTCATGGAGGTGCTGTAAATTAGTTTATGTCTTTAAATCTTGTTTGTTGTTCTGTCTCTGTAGAGCAAACTCTCAATTACAGACGGTCAACTGATAGAACAGTCTTACTGTCTGTCCTTTACACTTATTTGGATACTTTAGGAGCAAAAAGTCCTAAAGTGAATTGCTAGATGACTGCTTTTTAAATATAGAAATAAGGCCGGGCTGGCACACGCCTTTAATCCCGCACTTGGGAGGCAGAGCCAGGCAGATCTCTGTGAGTTTGAGGCCAGCCTGGGCTACAGAGCGAGATCCAGGACAGGCTCCAAAGCTGTCTATGGAGGCTGGCGGGACGGCACAGCAGTTAGAGCACTGACTGCTCTTCCAGAAGACCCATGTTTGGTTTCCAGCACTCACATGATGGTTCATAACCACTCATAATTCCAGTTCCAGGGGATCGACATCCTCTTCTGATCTCCATAGGTACCAGGCACTCATGCAGTGTACATACATACATCTAGGCAAACACTCACACACATAAAGTAAACAAAATTCAAAACTTTAAAATCTTCTAAAATTTACAAATAAAAGATCATAACTGCCCTCTAGTCATTTTTCTGATTTAATACGGTGGTTTTAAATATCACATATCTGTGTTAATAGACCAATGTTTTGGGTGTATGAGATCATATTAACAGTCTTCTTTCTGAAGCCTGTTTTAAATATCTAAAGGCTCACCAGTATCCTGTAAAGAACACAAGCGGCTGAGAGGTCCATGGTTTGGTAGCCGTAGAAACAAGTGCTTCCTTTGCTTGTCCTAAGCCACATTATGTCTTAAAGGTGGCTTGCACAATTTTAAGAATGGGGAGGCCGGAGATGCTCACTTACTCTGCTAAACGTGAGCCGAGTAAGTGCACAAAGGACCACAGAATGAAGACCTTTGCTCCTACGGAGATATTTGTGCTCAGTCAGATTAGATGAGGGATGGGGTTACGGCTCAGAGGTTGGGTCCCCAGAAACTGCTCGAGTAAGGTAGGTGTTGCTGCAGGGCAAGAACTGAGGACATCCTAGGGGCCGGCTGCAAGGACCGGCAGGGGAAGCACTCCTTCCCAAGGGACCAGCTTTGCAGGATGCTGGGAAGCTTTTCCTCTTCGTGGTTGATGAGGTGGAGTCCTCGGTGTGTGTGGACATTTCTACAAACTGTAGGAGATAGGACTGAAATGTGAAGGATGAAAGAGCAGAGGCTGGCTCTGTGCCCTGCAGGTCTGTGTCGCCGAGAGACATTTCAGCTTCACCTTTCTGTTGGTACCAGTCGCCTAAGAGTGTCAGGAGTTAACCGTTGACCTGAGCAGCAGAAAGGAGGCATATTATTTCCTTTCTACCTTTTTTTCTCCAGAATTTGGGGGGGGGGCACTTCTCTTTTGTAGATTACAAATATGTGCTTAAAATTACCTTTTTCAAGAGAGACGTGGTGGCTGGCACACGCCTTTAATCCCAGCACTTGGAAAACAGAGGCAGGTGGATCTCTTGAGTTCAAGGCCAATTTAGTCCACATAGTGAGTTCTAAGACAGCCAGAGCTACATACATACCTAGTCTTAAAAAAAAAAAAAAAAACCAAAGAGTTTAAAACTATATAAAAACATAGGTGATTTACTTATTTTTCTTAAAAATGTCCTTTTGCCTGTGGACTCATACAGTAGTTTCATGAGGTGTAGATATAGATTGAGAGAGAGAGAGAGAGAGAGCGAGCGCCTAACACCGGTAAAGTAAGGCCGCAGCACTCCAGGAAGGAAGCGTAGCTTAGTTTTTGCTTTGATTATTCTCATTGGAGAGGTCTTTAAAAAACATTGGTTTTAGGGGACTGGAGAGATGGCTCAGTGGTTAAGGGTACTGGCTGCTCTTCCAGAGGAGCCAGGTTCAATTCCCAGCCATGACTGCCTGTAACTCCAGTTCCAGGGGATCTAATGCCCTTCTGACTTCCACAGGCACCAGGCACGCATATGGTTCACAAATATACACACAGGCAACACACACATACACCTAAAATAAAATAATAATTAAAGAAGAAATAGACATTTGTTTTATCAGTCCTGTTGACGTCAGCAGGAAATCTAAACTGAATTTCGGGTGAAGGTCGCCTCTCCTTTTTACTTTCCTTCTTCCTTTCTATAGTGCCTCAAGGTCTCCTCTGTCCCCGGTCCCTTTGGCACACATTCATTGCAGTGTTCCGTGGAGTTCAGCATTAGCATCTGCCTGCCTGAGGGAACATTCTAATTACCCCAGGCTGGCTGCCTAGAACCCCCGGGGAAGGGCCCTGCAGCTTCCTTTTGAGAGCTCCTCAGGTGACTCTGGCAGCAGCTGTCCTGTGTCATAACCAGGTGGAGACCTGTGCCCCACTTTCGGGAATCAAGTCTCAGCGGAGGGGGCGGAGCTTGCAGACATGGCTTTGTCAATCTGGACGGGAAGTTGCTTGCTGCTCACTCATTGTCAAGAACTGTTCCACAAGAATGTTTACTGGGCAGGAGAGGGGAAGGAACTGCTGGTGGGAAGAATATTTTCTTTTCACACCAGTGCATGTGAGAAAAGATTTGAGAAGAGCATAAACACCCCCACTGAAGTGTTTCTCTTTCTACCCCGTTCTGTTTTATTTTAGGGAATAGTTTAAAAGCCAACAAAAAATACCCTTACCCTTTTATCTTTAGAGCATCTGTCACTCAAACTCTAGGCATCAGTCAAGCCCCAAAACCGTCTGTGGGACGCTGCCATGTGTCTGTTCTCACTCTTGTGAATCTATTTTGGTATGCTGTGTAGATCAAGATCGTGCGTGCCTGTATGCTGCAGGGGCATAGGAGTAGCTTAAATGTTTTCCTTCTTCACAAGAAGAGCTCAAGGGTAGATGGTCCAAGGCTAGGGACGAGCCTACTGTACCTCTTAGGACTATTGCTCCATCTGTTTAACACCGGTCTCCAGCCATTGGTTTTCAGTCCAGCCAAAAATGGTGACAGTGGCTGTAAGGGCGGTGCCTGAAACATGAGTTGAGTATTTAACACTTGACTGGCACCGCATTAGCTGGACAATAACACCCAGCCTTGTCTAGCTGCAAGGGAGGCTGGGAAACAATCTCTCTAGGGGGTAGCAGTGTACCCATTAAACATGGACAGGAAAATATATGTAGGAGCAGCCCCTCATGGCTGTCTAGGTCGACTTAGCCTTTTTAAATCTTAAAGGAAACTCCCGGAGCCTGGGGGTTCTTTCAGAGAGAAAAGGAGATTTAATTCTAGGGGAGGAAGTTTCATGTTGCAGTCTCTATGTTTGTGAGTTATTTTTATCGACATGCAGAGCACAAACAGGTGTTCTGAGAACTATCTTGTGTCTGTGGAAACCACTTAGAATAAACTTTCGTGTAGCTGTCTGTGAGTCTCACCCTTATTTCTAAATCCAGATCACTGATGTGTTAATCCCCCAGTCGTGGTTCTGAATTAACCCACAATTGACCACTGCCAAAAGTATTTATTGAGGAGAGAGGGGGGGGCCTCTTCTGTACAGCTTTTTTTCTGTTATGTTATTGTTCTAGTTTTTTAATTACTCTCTAGCTTATCAAGAAGTTGTCTGTAGAGAACTCTCAGTACATGTAGGGTTTAAAGGATCAATGGCTTTAGGTACCCACTGGGGGTCTTGAAGGGAGAGAGTAGTGTATGTAACTGTACGTCCTATTATTTATATCTGGTTGGTGAACACTACTTTGGGAAATGTATTTGTAATTTAATCCTTTGAAATTATCTTGTTATTGTGTGTGGGCGGGCGTTTGGCCGGCACGTGTCAGCACACCACATGTGGGCAGTGCCTGAGAAGGCCGGAAGACAGTGCAGCCCCTGGAACTGTAGTTGCAGAAGATTACGAGACAACATGTGGATTCTGGGACTCGAACCCAGGTCCTCTGGAAAAGCAGCCAGTGCTCTCAAATGCTAAGCCATCTCTCCAACCATGAAAATATAATTTTTAAGGGCAATAGGGCAATTTACCAAATTTATCTTGCCACCTTCTTTGCCTTTTTTTTTTTTTTTTTTTTTTTGAGACAAGGTCAAACTCAAATTTGTAGCCAAGGATGATCCTGAACTTCTGATCTCCACCTTCTTCCTCTGAAGTGCTGGAGTGATAGGTGTGCAGCACTCTGTTTAGTTTTATGAGTTTTATGTTGTGTGGCAATCGGACTCAGGGCTGTGCAAATGCTAAGTGGACATTCTACCCATGGAGCTGTACCTCCACCTCTGCACTCTCTTGTCCGTTCCTTTTGTTTTTACCTTCTGCTGTGGGGCTGTGGTGTCATTTTTAGCATCTGGGTGTGAGCTCAGGGTTCTCAGGTATTTGCTCTGGAAATGGTTACATTCTGCCACATTCAGGTGACCACACTTGTGATGAGAAGTGTAGGTAGAGTTTTCCTGTCCTGGCAGCCATTTCCCAAATAACCAACATAGAGGCTTAAATATTACTTTTTTTTTTTTAAAGATTTATTTATTTATTATGTATACAGTGTTCTGCCTGCATATATGGCTGCAGACCAGAAGAGGGCACCAGATCTCATTACAGATGGTTGTGAGCTACCATGTGGTTGCTGGGTATTGAACTCAGGACCTTTGGAAGAGCAGCCAGTACTTTTAACTGCTGAGCCATCTCTCCAGCCCTTAATATTACTTATAAATGTTCAGCCAACAGCTCAGGCTTGTTACTAACTAGCTCTCACAACTTAACCTATTTCTATTATCTGTGTGCTGCCCTGAGGCTTGTGGCTTTTACCTCTGTCCCATTTCGTGTGGCCGACTCCTCCATCTGGTTGTCGACTCCTCTGACTTTGCCCTTCCTCATCCCATCATTCTCAGGTTGGCTTTCCTGCCTGCCTGTCAGCCAATCAACTCTTTATTAACCAGTGAGAGTAAAACATATTCACAGTGTACAGAAGGCTCATGCCACAGCAGGAAGCTTTCTGTCCCTGACTAGGGAGGTAGCTCAGTGGTAGAGCTCTTTCCTGTGCAAAGTTCTGGGTGTGATGTCCAGCCCCCAAAGAAAAGAAAATCTTGCTTTTAGCAACTATCCCAGAGAATTCCAATTACTTATTAAAGTCATCTTAATCTTTGATGTCCTGGGGGGTAAGAATGAACCTATGGTTTTATTTTAGATGCATATTGCTTACTAAGAAGAAGAGTTTGTGTGTACATACATACATGTTTGTGTAAGTATGTATGTGTGTGTGTATGTGTTTGTGGGTACACATGCATTAATGTGCATGTGGAGGCCAGAGATGGATATCGTGCATCTTCCTCTATTGCTTTCCTTTTCCTTCCTTCTTTCTTTCTTTCTTTCTTTCTTTCTTTCTTTCTTTCATTCATTCATGGTTTTTGAGACAGGGTTTCTCTGTGTAGCTTTGGAGCTTGCCCTGGATCTCACTCTGTAGACCAGAACTCACAGAGATCCGCCTGCCTCTGCCTCCTGAGTGCTGGGGTTAAAGGCGTGCGCCACCACCGCCCAGCCCTCTATTGCTTTCTACCTTATTTTTTTTCTGTTATCTTTTTGTGTGTGTCTGTGTATAGTGTGTGTTTGTGTTTGTTTGTATGGTGTGTGTCTGTGAGTCTGTGTATGGTGTGTGTGTACACATGCAGGCATGCACATGTGCGTAGCATGTACATGTGCCACAGCTCATGTGTGGAAAGACTTCTGCCTTTTCGGAGGCAGCTGCTTGTCGCAGAGATCATCACACTTGGATGACTGGCACTTTGAGCCACAGAGCCATCTCTCTAGCCCTCCACCTTATTTTTTGAGTAAAGTTCTCTCACTGAATCTGGTGCTCGTTGACTGGGCTCGGCTGGCAGCCAGTGAGCTCCAGGGATCGACTGTATAGAAGCATGCCACTGTGCCTGGCTTTTCCATAAGTTCTGGGGATCCAAACTCAAGTTTTTAGCTTTCCTAACGTATCTCCCCAGCCCCGAGAAGTTGTTTTTGGTGTGTGACACTGCCCTCACTGCTGCCACCACCAAGACTTTTTATGGACTTCTAGAATTGTCTTCTTTCTGCAGATTTTGTCATTTCTGCTTTGTAACAGGAGAAGGCTGTGTACTCTGTGAGAAACTTCTTGCCTCTTTCCATTCCAGAACTCTGCCCACTCATCCCCCGTCTCATCCCCAGCTCACTCACCCCCCCACTCACCGCCCCCACCCCCCACTCACCCTTCTGAAGTGTTCTCTCTCCTAGAACCCGTGAGGTTGATTTCTCTGAACAGCCAAAGTGCTGTATCTTCCAACAGATTTCAGAAAGTCTCTAGTTCCTGCCTGGCAGCTGGCTCACTCAGTACTTAATTGGCAAGTCCCTCGTTTATAAACGACAGGAAATGCTCCTTTCAGAAATGCCCAAACAGTAGGGAAGGGAGAATTGGCAGCTAGTGAGCCAGGCAAGAGCTGGAGCTGGCGAAGGACATGCACTCCCCCTTGCTGGCCATGCTGGCTGCTTGTAGTTGAGTTGGCAGGAATAAACCTGTGGGCTCTTGTCTTTACACTTCTGATAGCTTCTTTACACTCTTTTCTGAAGGCTCCAAGATGGCAGCGTGACCTTGAAGGGACTAGCATTCTGGTGATGGGGTCAGCAGAGGCACCCTCAAGAAACAGACTGAGTTGCTGTCCTGTTCTTAGGTCAGGTAGTGTCTCTTGGTCTTAAGATATTTCATCATGGGTGCAGTAAACATTTCTAAAAAAATAAATCACTGCACCATATGAAGTCTTGGTTTACTTCCTCTTAAAAAAAAAAAAAAAGCTTCAGGATTTGGTTCAGGTCATAGAGTTGAGTAAACTTGGTTTCAGTTCCAGACCCAGATCTACTTAAAAACAACCCCCCACTCCCCCAATACCTATCTTACCCGCCAAAGGAAAACCCTGGCATCCAGCCAGGTTCCTGGAGGCTGATCTCTTGGCTGCCAGGCACGTCTCCATGCCTTTGTGATGCCTGAGATTTTGTTCCCTGCAAAGTAAATACACTTAACCTCACTGTTTGCTGTTGCTTGTATCTTCTCGATAGCGGGCGATTAGGAATTATTCACTGGCAGCCTTCACCAGTTACGAAAGCTTTCGGCCTCACAGCTTTGTTCTCGTTATTTCAAGACACAGCCCAGCGCTTGCCAAGAGTCCGAAGGAAGCTTTGCCATAGGCATCTGGCAGCAGTCCACGGGGAAGCAGCTTGCGTCCTGTGACTAGCCTTCAGCCTCAAAGAGTGTGCTCAGGAAAGGGTCTCCTACGTGTTCAGGACCGTGAACTTAGCCCAAGGAATGTATCAGGAGGAAGGCGATGCTGAGAGGGGTTTCTTTAAATCTCAGAGGCTAATTAAACCTGTAGGCAGAAGCGACTTTTTTCTCCTATCTGCTCAGGTCCACTATTCAAAATGAAATCCGTGCTTATCTGAGACGGATCCTGAGACATGGCTTCTCATGCTGAATTCCATATAAGAACATGCTGTACCAGACGGTCAAGTGGACAGACGTTTCCACGAGCTGCCTGCGTCTTCAGAGGAAAATTCCCCTGTGAAATAATTTATGACCAGCAAGATGGCTGGTGGGAATGGAACTGGAGCCAGGGGAGCTGGGTGATGCTCAGAAATGCCTTCATCCCGCTCCAGACGGCCCACGAGTCACTGAAGACGCTCTCGCCAACAGCGTGCGCGCTGACCGCTGGGCTGCGGCACCGTCTCCTGTACGGAAAGCGCCGTTGCTTCAAGCTCGGCTTGTTCTGTTGGGCAGGTCCCCAGGCTGCTGTTTTCGTCACATCCCAGGACACTCAGACCAGCACAGACTCCTCACACGTCGCACTCTGCTGCTCTGATATTGTTGCGTCGTGGTCACTTCAGTTGTTTCCTGCTAACAGTTCCTTTTCCAAAGTGGGGTGGGGGGCTTCACGAAATAATTCTGTGAAATCTTACCAAGTCACTTACGTTTACATTTCTTTTTGCAAATAGCTTCTTCCACCTCTGGAGATGTGAACCTGTAACATTTTCTTGAAAACTCAAAACGCATACTCTGCTTCAGTTGGTGACTTATCGTTTTCCCACACTGTATTTTTCCCCAGAATTTGCTGTCGTTTATATGTGTGGGTGCTTCACTTGCATGCATGTCTGTGCACCACATGTGTACAGTGCTCACAGGGGTCAGACGAAGAGGGTGGATCTCTTGGAACTGGAGTTACAGATGGTGGTTAGCCATATGGGGGCTGGGAATTGAACCTGGGTCCTCTGGAAGAGCTGAGCCGTGGCTCTAGCCCCCACTGTATTTTTTTTTAAGAAACAAATTTCTTAAATGCAACAAGCTCTGGAACAATATTTTATCCTAATTATGGGTGGTAAAGGTGATAGGCCGGAAACGGGATGTGCCACATAATCTCAGCCACAAGCAGCAGCTTCCTTAAGCCTGATTTTCCTCTTCCATCTCAGCTTCTTGGATTCCTTTCTGACATCTTCATGGCTCAACATAACACCTGTGGTCCCTTCCCCAAGCCCCTTTTGGTGGCTCTCTTAGTTAGAGTTTTATTGCTGTGAAGAGACACCGTGACCACAGCAACTCTTACAGAAGAAAACATTTAACTGGGGCTGGTTTACAGGTTCAGAGGTTCAGTCCATTATTGTCATGTCAGGAACCATGGTGGTGTGCAGGCAGACATGGTGCTGGAGAGGTAGCTGAGCGTTCCACATTCAGAATGGCAGGCAGCAGGAAGAGAAAGTGCCACCAGGCCTGGCTTGGCTTCTGAAACCTCAGAACCTACCCCCAGTGACACACTTCCTCCAACAAGGCCACACCTTCTAACAGCGCCACTCCCTATGAGCCTTTGGGGGCCATTTTCATTGAAACAATCACAGTGGCTGATGTTCAAATCTTCTGGAACACACTTCTGTTGTTAAAGGGTGAACAGAGAAGAAGGTGCACGAGCAGGAATGCTGCTCCACCAAAACTCTCGCTCCCCCACTGGTACTGTACCTTGGAATGGCCTTGGGAGGAATTCAGTTGCTGAGCTGTCTCTGAATGACCATGTCCTTCAGCACTGCAGTAATGACTGAGAAAGCCTGGAGAGGGCGCATGTGACCAGTGTGAGGCAGGGGGATGAAGTGTGCAGCTAAGTCCATCAGCGCATAACCTTTCAGAACTTCGCTGTCAACATGGTTTCTGATTGTATATAAGATGCCAAGGGAGGGCAAAGACGTGCATGGGAGGGAAGCGTCTTTCTTACAGTGATTTTCGACTGAAGTAAACAGGTTCTCTTTTAGTTCGCTGCTACGCTTCTGTGTGATAAGTGTGGGATGATAATGGTATTTGGTGTGGTCTGTACATACGTAGGAGTTTTCCCCTTAGAGTTGTTCACTCTCTGTTTAAGAAATAAAGCCTGGAGTTGGGGATTTAGCTTAGTGGAAGAGTACTTGCCTAGCGAGCACAAGGCCCTGGGTTTGGTCCTTAGCTCTGGAAAGAAAGGCAGGCAGGCAGGTAGGCTGGCTGGCCTGCCTAAGTCTGGAGTTTGTATCCTTTGCTGCTGTCAAGTTTGGGATGTGTAGTCTGAAAGCCACCTTGGATATAGGCTACATTGTTTAAATATATGATAAAAAGAAGGCAGAGCTCTGTGTAGGAAACTATGTAGACAAAAGTGAGATTTTTAATGACTCGTCGATCCTTTCACAATGAAAGGACCATGGTGGATAAACTCTGGTCGATCCATTGCCGTTTCCCCGTAACCTTCCTGGTGTTCCTGCCGGGATGAGAACGTGCTCATCCCAGAGGGGAGGGAGGGTGTCACAGCAGATCCGCGTCATGCCCTGGCTTTCTTCTCTTGCAGCAGTCGGAAACGGAGACTGTGCACCTGTTCATTCCCGCCCTGTCGGTCGGCGCCATCATTGGCAAGCAGGGCCAGCACATCAAACAGCTTTCTCGTTTTGCAGGAGCTTCGATCAAGGTACTGTTCTGCACACTGGATTTCCTGATGATACAAGAAAGCGAGGGTGGCGGGCTGAATTCGGGTTAGATAACGTATGACAGGAACCCTACCACGGTAGCTTAAGTGTGGTTAGATAACCTCTCCAGAAAAATCAGTCTGGGGAGAAGCAAAACAGCACAGTATCTCGGCGCCTCTGAGATCTTGACTTACAACTCCTTCCTCTGGTTCATCTCCACATTTAATGCTTTTAAGAGCCACGTCTGTCACCTGGCCGTTGAGGACAGGAGGATGTAGGGAAGTCTTTCCTGTAAGGGAGTGGTTGCTATGGGATATTTCTGCCTATATTACATTCTCAGAACTTGGCCAGGCAGAGCTAGAGGGACAGCAGGAAGATGGGAGTTTGGGTCATCAACGAAGGAGTATTATGTAGAGGTGGGACCACTCGTGTCTATCACAAGAGATCACTGTGTGCTCTGCAGGTTCCGTATTTTAAAGTGCTGAAGCAATTCAATATTAGACAAAGGGTTTTTTTTTGGGGGGGAGGGGTGTGTACTCATGCACACGTGTATACATGGAGGCCATAGGTTACTGTCTTCTGTCCCCTCAGGCACACCTACCTTATTTTCTGAGGAAGGCGTCACTGCCCAGCTTACTGACTCAGTGAGCTGCCTGGCCAGTGAGTTTCAACAATCCTCCTGTCTCTGTCTTTCCAGCTTGGGGTTGTTTTTATGGGTGCTGGGGATCCAAGCATCCTATCAACCAAGCCATGTGCCCAACCTTGGGTTGTTGCTTTCAAACAAAGGTTGCCA
This sequence comes from Peromyscus aztecus, assembly GCA_902168405.1. Taxonomy (NCBI): domain Eukaryota; kingdom Metazoa; phylum Chordata; class Mammalia; order Rodentia; family Cricetidae; genus Peromyscus; species Peromyscus aztecus. The sequence continues at coordinate 13,693 of CABHPQ010150072.1, forward strand.
GGCTTGTAAGTTCTCCAGGAAACAATCTGTGAGAGCTTTGTTTTATGGTTTTTTTTAAAGATTTATTTATTTATTATGTACACAGAAGAGGGTGCCAGATCTCATTACAGATGGTTGTGAGCCACCATGTGGGAACTGAACTCAGGACCTCTGGAAGAGCAGTCAGTGTTCTTAACCTCTGAGCCATCTTTCCAGCCCATTTTATGTTTTTAAAAGCTCCTTTAAACTAAAAGCTCCTTTACTCATAAGGGAAGCTTGAAGATAGGGGATAAATGTAAGTGGAGAAGAGTATATGGGAACTCTGCATTTTATGTTCAAATTCTCTGTAAACCTAAAACTGTCCTAAAAATAAAGTCTTTTAATGAAGAAATAAAAAAATAAAAGAAAAAATAAAAAGGCCGGGCAGTAGTGGCACATGCCTTTAATCCCAGCACTCAGGAGGCAGAGGCAGGCGGATCTCTGTGAGTTCGAGGCCAGCCTGGTCTACATAGCAAGATTAGCAAGATCCAGGACAGACACCAGAACTACACAGAGAAACCCTGTCTTGAAAAACAACAACAACAAAGAAAAAAAAAAGGATTTAATACACTTAATGTACAACATATAGACTCCACTTCTGTATATCTATCCATGAGAAATGACACAGCATGCCCTCCCCCAAAGAAAACCAGAACGTTAATGCATTTTTATTGGTAACTACCCCAAATGCCCTTCATGCAGGTAAAGTGTGATCCTTTGTGTAGTGAGTCTGCACAGTAGATACCGCTGAGGAACGAGGAGCTCACTGGTACAGTGTGAGGGAAATTTCATGGCTTGTGCTGACCGACATCAGAAAGGAAATCCACGCTGTGATAGTTCTGGAGAAGGCAGAGTTACAGGGGCAGCCACTGGTTGCTAGCCATGGACATGGGGGCGTACTGCAAAACTGCTTGAGGGGACTCCGAGAGTGACGACTGCTTTGAGACTCCATTGTGACCTGCGTATGCATGTGTCAACCCATATTAAACTGTACAACAACAGTTAAATTTTGCTATGTGTAAATTAAATTAAAATTCAAAACAGAAATAGCCCTTACATGCACTCTTGCAGAACAGACAGCAAAATCCAGGAAAGGAAATCCAGCTAAAATCAGAAGTGGTACAGGAACAGGTGTGGGAACAACAGAGCGTGAACTGTCTTTATTGCCTTGCTAGTTCTGGAGTTTTTGCAAATCAGTATTGGACAGGCTCAGTAGTTAGGAGCACATAATGCTGGGGTATAGGACCTCAGTTCGGGGCCCAGCACCCGCAATGGTCTTAAACTTAAGCTTCAAGATCTGATACCCTCTTCTGGCCTCTGTGGGCACCTGTATTCAGGTACACCCCATCCCCCAACACATTTACATACACTCATTGTTAAAGTCTTTAAAAAAAAAAAGTCAATCTGACATGCGCGCACGCGCACACACACACACACACACACACACACACACACACACACACACACACACACACCTTAGGCTGTGGGAAGTCTGCATTGAGAAATTTCATGACCAAGTACCCACACTCACTTCTTCCTGCCTTCATGAGGTCTTCTAACTGGGCTTGAAAAATGTTTCTAGAAAGCCTGAAACACTTAATCTGCAAGGTTGACTGCCTTTGTCACTCTGTGGGTAGCATTAGATACAGTTACCTTTGCCTCCAAGTGAATGCTGGGGTTGGTTTGTTTGGTGTATGTGTGCACATATGCAGAATCTCAGATATCTTCCTCATTGCTCTTTGCTTTATTATTGCCTCGGGACAGGGTCTCTCACTGAACTGGAAGCTTGCTGTTTCGGATAAGCTGGCCAGCCAGTGTGCCTGGTGATCCACCTGTCTCTACCCTCTAATGTGGGGTTATAGGCACATGCGGCTGTGCCTGGCTTTTTATGTGGGTGCTGGGGATTCCAACTCCAGGCTTTGTGCTTTTACTCCACCCTGAGGTGGATTTAGGTACCGCCAAATCATAATCATTTGTGTTCATTTATTTGACATTTAAGTTACTCCTAATTTATTCTGAACACACAATAAGTAAGATCATACAACCCTATTTCTTTAACAGATGCTTATACAAATAGACTTGGTTAGTCAAAGGACATGAAGCAGTTTCCATGCTTCAAGAGATAGTAACCTGCTGGGTGGGGTGGCATACGCCTTTAATCCCAGCACTCAGGAGACAGAGGCAGGTAGATCTCTGAGTTCGAGGCCAGTCTGGTCTACAGAGTGAGTTCCAGGACAGCCAGGGCTACACAGAAAAATAAAAAATAAAAAATACGGGCTGGGGGAGGGGTGTGGTAGCTGTATATGATGTCAGTGTGTGAGTACTCTTAGCCCTAGCCCTCTGTCGCTGAGTGTATTTAAAACAACAGCAACAACCAACAGCTGGAATGCCAAAGAACGATGCCCTTACAGTGTTTCCTGTGAACAGTCCCAAGAGGTTGAACTAAACCCAAGGAACTAAACAAGCCACTGCTCTGTATAAAGTGTCTAGGTATCAGTTTGGCTGTAGGTGACAGACATGTTAGCTTTCTTTTTGAAGGGAGCAGAAAGCCAGACTGGATTTCAACTAAAGCCTCTGTCTAAACGACGAGATCAAGCAGTTGGCAGTGATGCTCTCCAGCTGCAGAATGGGCTGACTTGTATTTTTGTTCTTCTAGTTTTACAATGGGACAATTAGGTGTTTTATTGGCACAGCAAATATTTAGTAATCGTCAGGGTCTCTCCGTTGAACCCAGAGTTTTTCAGTAAGGCTAGCTGGCTACCTGGTTTGATCTGGGGAACCCATCTTTGACTCTCAGTGCTGGTTTTACAGATGGGCATCCACATTCCAGTTCTTGCCATTGCATAGCAATGAGCCATCTCCTCAGCCCAAAGGGTCACAGAGGCCTTCCTTGTGGCTCTGGGCATGCTGGCTCCTCTCCCTAACATTTTCACTGTTTCCCCAGCCTGAGCTTTTGTGATTTCATACATTCTATAAAAACAGAGAAGTCTGAGTTTACCTGGATCCTGCTCAGTTAACATTAGTTAACTTCCTGTGTCCTTCCAGTAAGCAGACTTGGGAGCAATTTACTAATAATCTCAGCAAAAGAGTATACAAATAATTCAAGCAATCCCTCATTTTAAGTCTGAGAAGCGCAGCTGCCTAGACAGCATTACCCTTTCCTCTGAAGCTAAGGAGATGCCATGGATGTAGTGGCCTCACAGCTTCAAAGTCCAGAGCTCTTAATATGTTACCACACTTCATGTACCAGTGGAATTGCTACTAGGAGCCAGGCAGTGGGCACACCCAGCCCTCTCAAGGCTGTTAACTATACAGTTATGGGCCAGGTCCCTTAATGCCCTCAATGCTCCCATTGAAAAGTGACCATCCTTCAGCTAGATGAGGTATGGGTTGGCTCAGTGATGGTACATGCAGTCTTACATTAGAGTCAGGCACCATTTAAGTATTCAGTAAATAGTGTGCTGTATCTAACTGGCCCGTATTAATCACAGCCTCTCCATAATTCCTTTCCAGAAGGCATTTAATTCCACAGCTCAGTCAGTCATGTGCAGATGTCAAGCTGGTTGGCCTAAGGTTTGTCAATGACACCAGAAAGTATCATAACTGGCTGGTGATGGGTCTGTTACAGATCGCTCCAGCCGAAGCACCAGATGCTAAAGTGAGGATGGTGATTATCACTGGACCACCAGAAGCTCAGTTCAAGGTATGTGCTGTGGAGGGCACAGGTACCCAGAGGGAGCAAGATGCTGCTGCCTTCTCCAGCCCCTGCATCAGTGGGAATCCTAAAGATCAGGGTGGCGCCATGCCAGAATTCTATCACGAACATAAACCCGGAGCCTTTAGTTCTGTCTGTTGGATTACTGTCACTGTTGACATGGTGGGACTTTAACGAGCCTTGTAAACCTGCCCTCAGTGTCCCCTTCTGTCTTGGGGATGCTCTAACCTTTAGTGGCCCCACAGCCCTTACAGCGGGCCCTTTTCTTAGCCTTCACTGTCCTAGGATTTTATTAGGAAGGCTGGAGTTATGATGGCATGTGGCCTGGCTTGAACTACTGCACGTTTTATTAGTATCTGGGGTCCTTTGAAGCTGGCAAAACTTCCATGTATTCTGAAGAGGAGACAACTCGACAGCTAGATCCTCATTTCAAATCCTAGTTTGGTCATTTCCCATTTGTGTGACCTTAGACAAGTTACCGGTCTCCCCAGTTACTCTTCTATAGATCGGACAGAAGCACCTCCCTCCTAGCTGTACGGTATAAGCAACATACACAGTGCTTAGACTAGTGCCTGAAACAGTAGCACAATCCCACGTGCTGGGCCTGGTGATGGCCAACTCTGAGCCTGTCAGTGAAGCCACTACAGCCACAGGTGCCTTCATTCTAGTGAATGGTCATATTGGGGCACCTTGTCTTAGGCAACGGTTAAATTCTACTCATTAATTCGACACCTACATTCTTTTTCAAGTTACCTGTATTTATCTATGGAAAGCACATACATCATGGCATATATGTAGAGGTCAGAGGCTAACTTGTGTCAGTCAGCCTTCTCCCACCATGAGGGTGCTGGGGAACTGAACTCAGGTTGTTGGGCTTAGTGACAGGCACTTTCCCTGCTGAGCCACCTCAGCAGCCCAACACCTGTGTCGTGGTCCTGTGTCCACTAACAGCATTCACTCTCAGCTTTAGTCTCTGCTGTCTGCACACACCGTTACCCTGCCTGCAGCTCACCTCACCGTCCTAGCTGGGAAGGACTAACCCAGAGCCTTGCTGTGCAGTGCCCTGCCTTAACCTGTATCCCAGACCCTCTTCTCTGTTTTGTTTTAGCCATCAAAGAATTGAGTCAATGAAAATCCAAAGCTGCTTTCACATCCTTAGCAGAGAGAACAGAACACACAAATGCTTTGATAAGGTGAATGGCCACTGTTTGGGCATCAAGGTGAAGTTTAGCCCTCCCAGCAGCGTCACAGTCCATCAGCTTGTGTCGCAAATTGGAAATGTTAAGAACTGAGCTGAGTGTGATAGTTTCTAGCCTGTGAGAATGTGCCTGATACCCACCACACATGCATGCACATATGGTACAGACATGCATGTAGGCAAACCACTCGTACATATACAAATAGATTTTAAAATTTCTTATAGATTTTATTCACTTTTATTTTCTGTATATGAGTGTTTTACCTGTATGTCTGTGTATCAGGTACATGCTCATAGACCAGGAAATGGCATCAGATCCCTGGAACTGTAGTTACAGGGGTTAACTATCATGTGGGTGCTGGGAATTGAACCTGGATCCTCTGGAATAACATCCATTTCTCTTAACTGCTGAGCTATCTCCCCAGCCCCAAAAATAAAAATAAAATGAATGGGATGGAGGAGCGTGGAAGTGAATGTTGTCTTTTCTCTAATCCCTCAAACGAGCTGAGCATCTCTGCACCATGAGTGTATGGCTGTTTGGGCTTTTATGGTTGGGCTTAGCAGCCTGTCAGATGATTAGCCTCACCTCCCAACACAGACCTCTTTCTCCTTTGAAGTGTACAAAAACACATGAACAGTTATACATACATGTAATATAGCATCTAGTTGTACAGTTCACAGAGCCTGTTAGTGGAGTACCAGAAGTATCTATTTGGGGGTAATGGGGGTGGGGTGGAGCAGGATCTCACTCTGCAACCAAAGCTGGCCTCAGTTTGCAGCAATGCTCCTCAATCTCCCAAGTGCTGAGAATACCACATCATCTGTTGTGGCCAGCATTTTAGCCTCCTAAAGGGGAAACAGCTGAGTAAGAGCTGTTTGGGCTGGTGTCTGTCCCGTTTAGACATGGGCTTGGCTCTTTTGTGAACCTGGTGTCCCTGGCTATGTAGTGATTTCCTAGTTTCTTTGGCTCAAAAAAATGTAATGTTTCTTATTGCAGAGGAGAGGCTTTACGAGTGGGAATGGCCATTTCCCATAAAGTCATTTTTAATAGTCCTACTAATTGCCTTTATTTTCAGCACAACGCAGCTTATTCCTTGTAGTTGGTGTGCAGAATGGGTCTCACAGTGACGTCATTACAATGCATTACTGTACTTTGCTCCCTGGTGACTCATTAGCCTTGCCTATGAAACACAGCTACCGTCTGTCCGGCTACCGTCGGTCTTCATTCCAGATGCTGATGCACCACTGCAATGGGTGTATATTCCAGGCTGATTTAGGCTGTCTTCAAAGTTAACCAACCTTTTGTTTCAAGTATGAATGACACTGATGGGCTGTGTTGTCGTCTGTAGGCTCAGGGAAGAATTTATGGGAAAATTAAAGAAGAAAACTTTGTTAGTCCTAAAGAAGAGGTGAAGCTTGAAGCTCACATCAGAGTGCCGTCCTTTGCTGCTGGCAGAGTTATTGGGAAAGGAGGCAAAACGGCAAGTACCCAGCAGAGCCGCACCATGCGGGAAGAGCTCTGGCTAGTTGACAAAAGTGAGGCGATCTTGGCCAGGGTTTGGAGAAGTTCCCTTGTGACTGTAACCTGCTGGTGAGATGTCTGCCTATCAGACCAGGGACTTGCAAGGGGAGTCTAGCATTATCTGATGCATAGAACCTCAGCTTTTTATTCTATAAACCCTAAGTAGTTTAGTCTCCTCAGCTATTTCCAGATTTATAACTTTGGAGTAGCACAGAGCACACACTGGATTTCTTTGGCCGGACCTTGGTTCTAGTCATGTAAAAATGGGACTGTAGCTCAGAGAACTGTTAATGGGTGAAGTGAACTGTGTCTGGCATATAGTAATTGCTTGGAAATAGGCTTTTAATGATTAGTAATAGGGTTTTATCTATTTCAGGTGAATGAACTCCAGAATTTATCAAGTGCTGAAGTTGTTGTCCCCCGTGACCAGACACCTGACGAGAATAACCAAGTTGTTGTCAAGATAACTGGCCACTTCTATGCTTGCCAGGCAAGTGGCTTCTCAAATGACAAGTTCTTAAGCTCTGTCATAGGGCCTTCCATTCCGTGTGTGTGTGTGTGTGTGTGTGTGTGTGTGTGTGTGTGTGTGTGTGTGTGTGTGTGTGAGAACCTCTTGGATGCTGAGGGTTCAAAGTGTTGGGTAGGGGTGTCAGAGTATGCTGTTCCCCAGGCGGCCTTGAACTCCTAAGCTTCAGAGGTCCGTCCCCATACCTCAGCTTTTGTCCTCAGGTACCACTGTGCCTGACTGTGCTTAGCACACCTAGTTTTCCTTCAGCCAGCACTGGCGAGTAGTTGTTCAACTTGATGCTTTGAAAGAGTTAACTTTGGACTCGTAGACTCTATGAAGTCTGTCTTTTGTAGGTTGCCCAGAGGAAAATTCAGGAAATTCTGAATCAGGTGAAGCAGCACCAGCAGCAGAAGGCCCTGCAGAGTGGACCCCCTCAGTCAAGGCGGAAGTAAGGGCTCAGGAGACAGCCACCACAGAGGCAGATGCCAAACCAAAGACAGATTTGCTTAACCAACAGACGGGTCTGACCCATCCAGAATCACATGCGCGAGTATTTCCCTAGCCGGTTGTTTCTGAGGACCAGGCAACACGAACTCCTGTCTCTGTGAGAATGTATACTTTATGCTCTCTGAAATGTATGACACCCAGCTTTAAAAAAAAAAGAAAAAGAAAAAAAAAAGTGGGGGTAGGGAAAAAGAACTCCGCACTTCCCTTGTGATATCAAAGTCTCACAAACGTGCTAATTTTTAACATCCTCCATAATGCCAGAAATGGGCATAAATGGTACATTCACTAAATTCATCAAATAAATCAGAAAACATAGATCGTTCCTAAGTCCAATTGTTGAAATTGGATCAAAGTAGAATTACCACAGGAAGATGATGTTAAGCCATTAGTGTAGAACTGTCGTTTCCTGTTTCTCTAACACTAACGAGGATACCCTAAGGGAAGTGCTGACCGCTGTGGGCGGGGTATTAAGCGTGCATTTTTACTCAACTACCTCAGGTATTCAGTAATACAGTTAAAAGCAAAATTATTCCTTTTTTGAAAATTTTATATACTTTATAAAGAAACTCCAACTGTTTTTTAAAAAAAAAAATAAAATTTAACAGTTATCAGCTGATAGGCAAATAATTGAGAAAGGAATTTTACATCTGGCTGGTGACAGTAATGTTGGAAAATTATTTTGCATTTTTTGAGCCTTTTGACAGTAGTTGGAAAGTCCAATAAATGTTCACAGATACGGAGCAGTGCCTATTCTCAGAGAGCAGCAAAATCATGTATTCCTTTGTTTCTAGTTGGGAAGGTTGCTGGGGACTAACAGCAGAGTGGTGGCAGGTTTTGGAACGGCTAGTTTAAAGAGCTTCAGAAGACTTGGGATTTGTTTTGCTATGTGCGTGAATGCATAAATGCTTTGTGCTCCGTCATACACTATTGACAAAGCACGTCAGTGATGCAATGCAGAATCTACACAAAATCAGCTTACGAACACACTTGAGATCAGGCGATGCTTTGAGGGGGCCAGGGGGTCAGGTGTGACTGTGAAGGCAACTAAAGGCTCTTCTGTCTCCTGGTGCCGGCACTATCACGGAGCCTGACGAAGCTACGTGGAAGATGTTTTTGAAGCAGTGGCAGTCAGTCCACCAAAACTACTCTGGACTGTAACAGGTTTCTGCCTGCCCTGCCCCCGATAGGAAGTCCAGGTAGGGAGTGCAGCAAATGGTTTTGGGAAAAGGACTGTGGAGCCATCTGACGGTTGAAGTGAACCCTGTATAGACACTTGTGGGTGGTCCTCAAGGCCATGCTGCTCTCTGAAATTGTTACTTTGTTCATAAGGTGGTTACAGTCATAGCCTACTGGCCTTGAGGGCATCATGTAACCCTTCAAAAATCATTTTGCCTCATTTGTGTTTCAAGATTAACTTCTACATGCTTTTAAGTTTTTCTGAATATCAGCATCATTTAGACATTATAAAAGTGATTTGAAACGTTTTCCTAAACATTTTCATAAAACCAGTTTATTTTGTAGTTTTAACCAAAAAGTGCCCCTTTTACAACTGAATTCATCTAGCATTCATAATTTTTTCATACGATGGATTTAAACTGCTTTAAAAAAAAAAGTGACCTTTTCTCCTGCTTTGGTTTCAGGAAAGATGTGTTCAAGGCCAGAACTCTTCCTCAATATCTGGTTTTTCCAGTATTTGTTGTTGGTTTTTTTAAACTGACAGGTGCTACATTTATATCTGCTGGTTTTAATTCTGCCATGTTTCACGTCTAGCCTTTTAAAGTGGCAAATCATGTTTTACTTTCACTTAAGCATTAGTAGTCTGGAGTACCTGCACTAAGTAATTCTGTACCTGAGTTTGTATTCACCATATACGGATCATTTCTCATCTATAATGTGCCCCAAGTGCAGCTTCGTTTTCCAGGTACCTTGATGCAGAATAAAGTCTTCATCATAAGCCACAGCTTTTTGTAGTATGTTCTCAGTTGAGTGTTCTTGAATTCGTTCCTACGATATGTATCTTACACTAGGCAGCAATCTACCAGTAAGGTGTTGGTTTGTTTCTTCAGCAGCCCCTGGTACATGAAGGTGAACCTTGATTATCCTATTTAATATGAACTAATAGCTACAGATTTGCAAGGCTTTTCCTAATTAAATATTCTACTTTCTTCTGCCACTTGGAGTATTCCATGGTAAATAAGATTTACATTTAAACAAATTTAATAATCCGAACAGAGAACTTGAGTTAATCTTGGCAATCAGTGCTAGTAATCCTAGTAGGATCTCAAAAGTAAAGGCAGTGTGCTGAAGAACTGGGACTGAATACTGGTCCTTGGTCTGTGAGCTCATTTACCTACAGTCTCTGCACGGCCGTCATCAGCATGAATGTCCAAGAGGTAGACAAAACTTGCAGTAACCAAGCAGACAGGGCTAAGACCTGCACTTGCAGATGGCTCAGTCACATCTAAGGGATGAAAGGCATCACTCTGTTTCATTCACATTGAACTCCACTGGAGTCAGGGATAAGGTGTCATCTTCTAGTCCAAGAATGAAGTCTTCAGGTAACGTCTCAGCTGCTATCTGAGCTAACTGGTCATCAAAAGAACGTAGAGTCCATAGTTTCTCTAATTCATAGGTTTCTCTGGTTTCTGGAAGCATCAAATGCATCACCATACTGCCTATGAGGAACAGATAAAAATTACAATGAAGAAAATTCATTTGCTTATATTTTATCAATACATCTGTCCCTCACCTTGGACTTCTGGGCAAATGATCCACCCCCTTCTGCAATGTGATGCTGTGCCTTCGTTAGGGAATGAGGTCAATGACCGTTGTTAACCTTATCCAAGGGAATGTAAGTTGGTCTGCCAGGTTCCTCTGGTCATACCCTCAACAACTGTCTCTCAGGTTTTACTTTTCTGCACATCCTGTGAGCAAAGAAGGTTTCAAAGACAATAGTTCTATCAGATAGGGCTTGCCTTCGGGACAAAGGACAGCTCTGCTCATAGCGATGCTTCAATGTCTATAGACAGCTATGACTGTCCTAACTGGAGAGAGGGGAGTGGCTGCTGCTAATAAGCACCCTGTTCTGCAGTATTCAAGATGTTCCCCAAGCTCACAGCAAAAACATTTGACCAAAACATGAATGTGACAAAGCCGAGAAGCCCTGGTTTACGGCCTTGCTGTCTCACAGCACAGCAAGTGGACTTGCTTCTTCCATGAAAGACTTGGTGTACATGTTCTCTGGCCGCACAGTTTATGATGCTGGTTACCACCACTGCTGCAAGAAACACTGCCTTTTCACAATGGTCTTGTTGGCGTGAAATTGGAAAGACAATTGTTAGGTTGTGAGCTGGCTAGTTTCACGTCAACTTGACAAGCTATGGTCATCTGGGAAGAGGGAACCTCAATTGAGAAAATGCCTCAAGAAGATTGGACTATAAGCAGGCAAGCCGATATAGCCTTTAATTAGTGATTTATGCTGTGATGCCATCTCTGGACTGGTGGTCCTGGGTTCTATAAGAAAGCAGGCTCAGCAAGCCATGAGTAAGCCAGTAAAGCAGCTCCCCTCCATAGCTTCTTCATCAGTTCCTGCCTCTAGGTTCCTTCTTGCCCGAATGGTTTTTCAATGATAACTGTTATAAGGAAGTGTGAGACAAATCCTTTTCTCCCCAAGTTGCGTTTGGTCATGGTGTTTCAGCACAGCAATAGTGACCCTAACTATGGCAGCTTGCAAGTAGGCTAAAATCTCGGACGCCTACCTCCTGGCCCCCAAGTAAGCATACAGCTATTGTTTTCCCTCAGTACAGATCTGGCTCGGAGGTGTTTTGAAACTGGTATATTAATATACCTGTCACTCATCTCTGTGGTGCCTTATACTATAAGGCATATAGTATGTTTTCTACTATATCCAGTGTATATCCAGAGTACTTTGGTTAGGCCAAGCTTTCACATGTGAATACCACTACCTGAGCTATAATTAAATCAAACTTTGTTACTTGAAACACATTTCAAAAATCTTACATTAATATGCACACAGCAATTTTATTTCTATCTTTCTGTAGCTTAAATAATGGGTATTTATTTGTAAACCGCAACAGTAACTTACCAAAATCCACACATAGCCAGTCATCCGTGTCCTTCCCTTCAATCTTGACATACGGATCACTTCTACATCTCAGGTGTTTATACTGGGGGGGATAAAGCAGGCCATACATTTAGGAGAGAGTCTCTGTGTCTACTTAAGACCTAGTGAGTTTTCCTGGACTGAATTGGGGGACTAGCTAATTCATTTCTCACAGCCATCATAGGCAATTATGATTGCCCCATGATTCATAATTTAGAGAAAATAATTTTCTCCATAAGTCTTCTCCTTGGCTATATTTCTCTGGACTCAAATTGCCCAAGTCTTTCCATGCAGGCCACCTCACTCATCCACGAAAGTACCTGAGGTACTGTCTAGTTCCTACCACATGTGCCCACTCACTGCCCTCCTCTCAGGAGAAGCAGACGCCACTTTCCTGTTGAAGGGTAGGTCTCAGTGCTGATTTCACACAAGCTCAGGATATCGGTAAAGCATCTCATGTGTTTTCCCCAAAGAACTATGGACAATCAGCGCTCACCTGTTAGTAATACCAGCAGAGAAGTACTCTAGGAGACACAGGGACATTCTAAAGACAAAGGCAGCGGAATGTGACTACACATCCTTAATTCAAAACAGAGGAGGCTTTTTTTTTTTTAATAGCAAGCACTTTATTCACCAAGCCATCTTCCCAACCCCTCTCCACTTTTTATAGAAGGGTCTTGCTTTGTAGCCCTAGCTGGCCTCAGAACCATGATCCACAGCATCCACATAAAAAGCAGAGTATAGCTGGATGGTAGTGTTACACAACTTTAATCCCAGCACTCAGAGGCAGAGGCAGGCGGGTTTCTGAGTTTGAGACCAGCCTAGTCTACAGAGCAAGTCCAGGACAGCCAGGGATACAGGAAAAACCCTGTCTTGAACCACCCCCTCCTCTAAATAAATAAATAAATAAATAAATGAATGAATGAATGAATGAATGAATGAACGAACAAACAAACAAACAAACAAATAAATAAATAGTCTAGCAGTGTGCACCTGTAACTCCAGGCAGATCTTAGGGGCTAGTCAGGCTGAATCAGCAAACCCTAAGTTCAGTGAGACTGTCTCAAAAAGTAACTTTGAGAGAAGAGAGGAAGAAACTAGATGACCACTGGCCTCCACATGAACATAATTCCAAAGGCCAGCTGAGTGTGGGGGTTTATGTTGGCAATCACAGCACCTGAAAGGCTGGGGAAAGGGGATTACCACAAGGTGGAAGCTAGTCTGCCCACACAGGAAGCCTGCCTTAAATAGTCTATGGGGGTCAAATACCATGAGATTTAACGTGTGTGTGTGAGAGAGAGAGAGACAGAGAGAGAGAGACAGACAGACAGACAGACAGACAGACAGAGACAGAGACAGAGAGAACTAAAAGAGTCAAAGACTTCAATTATCCTACTTTCAATACTAGATAGAGCAAATACATTCATAAGGGATTTGATTGATGCTATCATTTAGACCCACTAAACAGATCATTCCATGTCACAACTGAGTAATACTTTTCTGGGTGTACCAGGAACAGTCTGTGGCAACACATATTAACCAGACCACAAATAAATAATAACTTTTTAAAATCATTTAAAAAGTCACTTTTTGAGACAGGGTCTCACTAGCTCTGGCTGGCCTCAAACTCAGAGATCTGCTTGCCTCTGCCTCCTAAGTGCTGGGATTAAAAGCCTGCAACACTACACCCAGCTTAATATATTTTTTAGTCACATAGAATATGTTCTTATAGTGACAGAATGAAACTAGAAATCAACAGAAGGAAAACCTACAGATCTGCAGAATTTATCAGTGTGCTCTAGCTACTGTGGTTAGAGAAGAGACAGACAAAAAACATGGAGACATGAACATTAACTTACGGGATACAGCAAACGCACTGCTAGGAGGGAACTTGGAGATGCCGACGCATGTACTGAAATCCTGACTGCAGCTAAACAGCCAAATACATATTGTAAAGAACAAGGAAATGAAAATGTAGACGACCTAGACACGAGACAAGGATGTCCACTTTGACTGGAAGTCCTAGCCAGAATAATTAAATGAAAGAAAGAAGTGTAGATGTAACCAACTGTCTTATAAATAAGAAACACAGAACCAATGCAAAGAAGAAAGCCAAGAGGTCAGAGCTAAGAGCTAAAACCTTACCCTTCCTCCTGCAGTGGTCCTACCTCTCCGAAGGAGGAGGTACTTCCTGGGTTAAAGTCTTTATATAGTCTCTGTTCTGCCTTCTCATTGGTTGTAAACCCAACCACAGGACTGCCTCATTACGGCCTGTCTGAATAGACCTCCAGGTGTTCTATGGTTGGTATTGAGATTAAAGGCATGTGTATCCAATGCTGGCTGTATCCCTGAACACACAGAGACTTACCTAGCTCTGTCTACCAAGTGCTGTGATCACAAGCGTACACCACCACTGCCCTGCTTTTCCTATGGCTTGCTAATAGCTCTGACCCCCAGGCAACTTTATTTATTATACAAATAACATTTTGGTACAAAAGAAAATATCACCATAAAGAAGAGCATCCAATTTGGAGAAAAAAACAATTTCAAAAAGAATAAAATATATCTGAGCCAATGAGAGACATTTCTCTAAACTCTTTTTGTTTTATTTTTGTTTTTTTGAGACAGGATTTCTCTATGTAGCTTTGGAGCCTGTCCTGGATCTCACTCTGTAGCCCAGGCTGGCCTCAAACTCACAGAGATCCTCCTGGCTCTGCCTCCCGAGTACCGGGATTAAAGGCGTGCTCCCCCGCCCAGCTTTGAGAGACATTTCTCATTCAAACCCTTACATATGCCAATACTTCTCAAAGCAACTTCCAGATTCAATGTGATCCCCTTCCAAATCCGAGGACGTATTTTAAAGAGACAGAATCCACCATCACATGGAGATGGGATCTCTGGGAACACTAAACAGTACTCAGATTTTAAAACTTCCTACTGGGGATAGAGGCGTGACTGAATGAGTGTTTAAAGTGCTTAAAGCCCCAAGTTCATCCCTAGAACAAAAAAAGCACCACTACCTCAAAATTTAATACAAAACGAACTGGTGAGTATAGTATGAGTATATAGTTAGACACACAGACCAATAGAGTCCAAAAATAAACCCTCCTATGATATCATGGTCAAGTGATACTCAGGTGCTGAGACCATTCAGTGGGAAATTGGAGAGTCTGAAGAAACAGTGCTGAGAAAATCTGATATCCACGTAGAAAACTTTATTAAAACTCACTCAAAATGGGTTAAAATACCTAAGCATAAATCTTAAAACTAAAACTCTAGAGGAAAAAGTACTAACTGCTCATGAGAATTCAACCCTGGAACCAGAGGATTATATAGTTCAGTGGTAGGATGTTTGCCTGGCATGCTCAAGAACCCCGGGTTTCAACCCAAGCCCCAAAACACACCAAATGACACTATCCACAAGGTCAAATGACCACCACAGAATGGCAGGATTGGCAGGTCACATATCTGACGAGGAATTTATATGCAGAAAACAGAACTCTAACAACAAAACTGGTTTTTTTTTTTTACAACGGGCAATGTATAGATGAATAGACATTCTCCTAAAGAGTTTATACAGCCAACCAAAACTAGTAATGACTATGTTGCTACAGGCAATGTATAGATGAACGGAATTCTCAAAGAACTTATACAGCAAACAAAAGCTAGTACTGATAATATTACTAATCAATGCAAGTCTGAACCATGGTATGCTATTTCACACCCATACAGATGCCTACTATCAGAAAAGCAGAGTGGAAATTTTGGACAGAATGTGGGAAAAAAATATAAACATTGACACTTCGAGTGAGAATGGAAATTGTAGTGTAGTCAAGTGTATACAGCAGTTCCTTAAGAGGTTAAAAAGTACACACTGGGCATTCAAGCCTTTGGCTCCAGCAGGACCGGAGAGCACTCTGGCTTTCTGTAGGCTCAGAGAGTGCCAGCTTCAAGGCCTCCAGCTTCTAAGGAACCAGAATGCACTCGGCAACCAGGACTCCGGCCTCAAGAGATCAGTGCAGGAGCTGAGCTTCAACTCCAGTGTGCCCAGGCTCCCGACAGACTGGGTTTGGTTCCAGTGGTACCCAAGGTCAGTGTAGGTCAATCTGACTTCCAAGATTCCAGGGGTCACTGAAGGATCCTGAGTATACTGCTATGTTCCCAGAGGTTATTTTGGGCCTGGGGCATAACCATAGCCCCCAGGTGGTAGACAAACTTCACTGGGTCTCAAGTTTGGTATCCTTCCTTTAGTAGTTCAGACTCCACCTGGTTGTGGAGTACATAGTGTGCAGCCCCAACTTTGGTCCTCCCGGCACAAACTTAAGACTGGAGCACACCAGCAACTCAATCTGGCATTAACACCAAGTTTCACTAGTCCACACAGCTGAAGTTCAGGCACATAGTCCAGGAGCACAGTGGTCCTTATCAACCTTCCTAATGGTGCAATCCTTCATTACAGTTCACACTGTAGTGACCCCAAACATAAAACTATGTTCACTGCTATTTCATAACTGTAGTTTTGCTGCTGTTATAAATCATAAATGTCTGTGTTTTCCAATGGCCTTAGGCGACCCCTATGAAAGAGACGTTTGACCCCCCAAAGGGTTGTTGTTTTTGGTTTTTGGGGGGCCCACCACCCAGCTCCCAAGTAAATCACATGGAGACAAAATCTTACTTAAGAATGCCTGGCCTTAGCTTAACTTATTTCTTGCCAGCTTTCCTTAAATTATCCCATTTACCTTTTGCCTCTGGGTTTTTCCCATTCTCTTACTTCTGTGAATCTTACTCTTACTCCGTGGCTGGCTGTGGAGCTGGGTGGCTGGCCCCTGGAGTCCTCCTCCTTCTCTGGCTGCTAGCTCTTTCCACTCCTCCATCTCTCTTTGCTAGCTCTCTCTTCCCAGATTTCTCCTCTCTCTATATTTTCTCTGCCTGCCTTGCTATTGGACTGTTCTTTATTAGACCATTAGGTGTTTTACACAGGCAGAGTAACACAGCTTCACAGAGTTAAATGAAACGTAAATAAAAGTAACACACCGTAAAATAATATTCTACTACAAGGGGTCATGATCCATGGGTTGAGAACTGCTCCTCTAGGTGCCTTTCAGAAAACAAAATATTCATCAAGCTTAAAGGGGGAGTCGGACGGAACAAACCCTAACAGGTAATAAAACATGATACCACTGCCTATACCAACCATCTAACTCCCATAAGAGGATTCAAAACTAGAGATAGCTGAAATGCCTGAGAAAGAAGTCAGAGTTTTTTGGGGTTTTTTTTAGGTTTTTTTTTTTTTTTTTGGTTTTTCGAGACAGGGTCTCTCTGTGTAGCTTTGCGCCTTTCCTGGAACTTACTTTGTAGACCAGGCTGGCCTCGAACTCACAGAGATCTGCCTGGCTCTGCCTCCCGAGTGCTGGGATTAAAGGCGTGCGCCACCACCGTCCGGCTTTTTTTAGTTTTTTGTTTGTTTGTTTGTTTTTTAAGAAATAATGATCATCTAGGAAATTCAAACAAAGAGATGCACAAATTAAGGAACTCTATCCAAGACTTTCACAAGGCAGCCTCCAAAGTGACTGTAACATTTACTAAGTTGAAGACAAAGGTCTAAAATGTAGAGGAAATTGAAACACTGGAAAACAATCAAATATTTGAATGCTGGGGGTGGTGGCGTAAGCGTTTAATCCCAGCACTGGGAAGCAGAGGCAGGCAAATCTCTGTGAGTTCAAGGTCAGCCTGGTCTACAGACCAAGTTTTAGGACAGGCACCAAAACTACATGGGGGGGGAGGAAATATTTGAAATGAAGGAGATGGTCAATCAATAAAAAACCACAAGACTGGCCATCATTAACAGACAAGGCTATGCATAAGAACAATTCCATTATGACCCAATGGACTCTATCCAAGAAAAGCAAGATTAGTTCAACATACAAAAAAAAAAAAATCAATAAATACAATATACCATATAAATAAACTGAAGGAAACCACATAATCATTTCAACTGATGCTGGAAAGTTCAGTATGCCTTTATGATAAAAGTTCTGGAGACTTTAGGAATAGACAGAACATACCTCAAAATAATCAAGGCTACTACATATAACAAACTGGCCAACATTTTGTTAAATGGAGACACACAGTATTTCCTCTAAAATCGATCAAGACAAGGACGCCCATTCATCCCTCTTATTTGATATAGTACTCTTAAGTCTCAGCTGTAGTGATTAGGTAAGAAAAAGACCTAAGAGATAGAATAGGACCAGGCCAGACGTGATGTCCCACGCCTTAATCCCAGCACGTGGAGACAGAGTCAGGCAGATCTCTGAGTTTGAAGTCAGTCTGGTCTACAGAATAAGTCCCAGTACAGCCATACACAGAGAAACCCTGTCTTGAAAAACCAAAAAGAAAAAAAGACAAACTAACATTGCAGGAAAATTGGGTGTGATAGCACTCGCCTTTAATCCCAGTACTCAGGAGGCCTCACAGTTGAAACCTTGTCTCAAAAAAAAAAAAAAAAAAAGGCAAACCAACCCCCTAAAAAAGAGGCAAACGTGACTACATAGAAGACCTAAGAGTCTACTAGAAAACTCTTGAGCCTAATGAAACTTCAAGCTGCAGAATAGAGTCAATCCGTACACACATATCTTTAATTACCTTCCTATATACCAACTATGTACTGAGAAAGCAACTGTATACACACACACATATATCTATCTTTAATTACCTTCATATATACCAACAATGTACTCTCAGAGAAAGCAACCATATATACACACACACATATATATCTTTAATTACCTTCATGTATACCAACAGTTTAATCAGAGAAAGCAACTGTATACACACACACATATATCTTTAATCACCTTCATATATACCAACAATTTACTCAGAAAGCAACTATATATACACACACACATATATCTTTAATCACCTTCATATATACCAACAGTGTACTCTCAGAGAAAGCAATTGTATATACATACACATACATACACACACACACACACCTTTAATCACCTTCATATATACCAACAATGTACTCTCAGAGAAAGCAACTGTATATACATACACATACACACACACACACACACCCCTTTAATCACCTTCATATATACCAACAGTGTACTCTCAGAGAAAACAACTAGGGAAAACATCTCATTAAAAATAACTAAGCCAGACTGGAGAAATGGCTCAGAAGTTAAAGAGCACTGGCTGCTCTTCCAGAGGACCCGAGTTCAATTCCCAGCACCCACATGGCAGCTCACAACTGTCTGTAACTCCAGTTCTAGAGAATCTGACACTCTCACACCAATGTACATAAAATAAAGTTAAATAAAAAAAAAAAAAAGAAAAAAAAAGAAAAAAACCTAAGCCAGGTGCCTTTAATCCCAGCACTCAGGAGGCAGAGGCAGGCAGATCACTGTGAGTTTGAGGCCAGCCTGGTCTACAGAGTGAGATCCAGGATAGCCAGGGCTACACAGAGAAACCCTGTCTCAAAAACAAAACAAAATAAAAACAAAAAACATTAAATAATTAGGAATTTATCACTCCACAGAAGAGAAAGAGCTCTACAACAGAAACTTCAGGACACTGAAAATCACAGAAGACACTCAGAAGGAAAGACATCTCCTGCACCTGGATTGACAGAAATGTGAAAACGGCTTTACTGCCTGAATTAATTTACTAATTTAATGCAACACCTACCAAAATTCCAGTGTCATATTTCACAGGTATAAGAAAAAAAAAGGATTTATGTGGACCAAAAGGCCACAACCAGCCAAAGCAATCCTAAGAAGTAAGAACAATGCTGACCTCAAACTATACCAGAGTTATTGTGATAAAGACAGCCTGTCACAGGTAGAAAAACAGACAAGTAGGGGCTAGAGAGTTGGCCCTGTAGTTAAGGGCATGTACTGCTTTTGAAGGCCCTGAGTTTGTTCCCAGCACCCACATGGTAGCTTACAACCACTGGTAACTCCAGTTCCAGGGGTCAAACACCATCTTCTGACCTCCAAGGGCACCAGGCACACAAGCGCTGCACATACTTACATGCAAGCAAACTCTGACACATAAAGATTTAAAAGTCTAAGAAAATTACAGTAAATAGATTTGCAGACCAATGAGATAGAGAGGACCCAGAAATAAAACTGTGCTGTGTCTACTTAATTTCAAAAGAGATACAAACAGAATGGGGGAAAAGCTGATTCAACAAATGGTGCTGGTGAAACTGGACATCTATCTACCTACAGAAGAATTAGATTAGACTGATATCTTTCACCTTATACAAATATCAACTGAACTCGTGGATCCAAAGCTTTCATTTAAACAGGAAACACTGGAACTTTTAAAAGAAAAACATAGGTAGGCAAGACACTGGGGTAGGCAAGAATTTCTGAAAGGAACATCAACTGGACAGGAACTAGCTCCAAGTTCAACAGATTAGGGTACATGGAAATAAAAGACTTTGGTTAATTTCACTATGAAGGTAGCTGTTTGAGTCAGGCCCTGAAGCAGCGCCCCTCACGGTAGCAGGTAACCATTACACCTGCCTATGACCTTGGGGTACATGCCCCTGGAGAGCAGCAGCTGGGGGTGTGGGTGGGGGGAGAGGGACACGGGACAGGACAACGGCCCACTTACACAGCTGTCTTTTCTGCTACTTCATGGGGAGACGGGGGCAGAGCTTGCCGGAGTACAGCATTGGACTGTGCCTCACTCTTCCAGGATCCTATGACAAATTCCTTTATTCTGTCTTGTGAGTTAACCTCCAAATAAATTCCTTTGATCATTAAGCAGACTCTGTGGATTGCTAGCGACATAATCCTGCTGTGGGAATGTTCTGTATGGCAAATGTGTTGCTAATAAAACACTGATTGGCAGTGGCTAGGCAGGAAGTACAGGTGGGGCTAACAGAGAGAATTAAAAGAACAGGAAGGCAGAGGGAGTCACTGCCTGCCAGCCGCCACCAGGACAAGCAGCTTGTGAAGATGCCGGTAAGCCACGAGCCATGTGGCAAGATATAGATTTACAGAAATGGATTGATATAAGATATAAAGACAGTTAGCAAGAAGCCTGCCACGGCCATACAGTTTGTAAGCAATATAAGTCTCTGTGTTTACTTGGTTGGGTCTGAGCGGCTGTGGGACTGGCAGGTGAGAGAGATTTATCCTGACCGTGGGCCAGGCAGAAAAACTCTAGCTACATAATCCCATTATCGTGATGTTTATTATTCACAAGTTATTGATAATAAATAAATTGATAATAAATTTATTGTTAAAAAAAGTTAAAAACAGAATGATGATATGATCCAAATATTACACCTCTAGGTGTACACCCAAAATAATTAAAACCAAGAACGTGACTAGATAGTTCTATGCCCATATTTAAAGTAGCAGTCACAATGGCCAAAAGCTGGGCACAACGTAAGTGTCCATCACTGGGTGAATGAACAACCAAGAAGTACACACACACACACACACACACACACACACACACACACAAAAAGTAGGATGTAACTCAACCTTTGAAAGAAAGAAGTGGGTTGAGGTGTAGCTCCAAGGCAGATCACTGGGACTCAAAGGTCATGGGATCAATCCCATCACTGAACAAGGAAAAACAAAACAAAACCTGGTTGGCACTTACCTTGACAATACAACTTGAGTGATATAAACTAATAATAAAAGGCCAAATGCTATGTGATTCTACTTGTAAGATACTAAAAGTCAATTTTTTCATTTTTATTTATTTATTTATTTTTCTGTTATCAGCTTGATACAGTATAAATTCTTATCCTAATAGTGAAATGTTTCACTGAGGCTTGCACAGTAATTGAGTAAAACCAAAACTTATTATAAGCCACAGTCATCCTAGGGTCCCCCCTGCTATACAGCCTCCCTGGTTCTGTGGGTTGCACTCTGATTGTTCTTTGCTCTATATCTAGTATCCATTTATGAGTGAGTACACACCATGTTTGTCCTTCTGGGTTTGGGTTACCTCACTCAGGATGATATTTTCTAGTTCATCCATTTGCCTGCAAATTTCATGCTGTCATTGTTTTTCTCTGCTGAGTAGTACTCCATTGTGTATATGTACCACATTTTCTTAATCCATTCTTCAGTTGAGGGGCATCTAGGTTGTTTCCAGGTTCTGGCTATTACAAATAGTGCTGCTATGAACATAGTTGAGCATGTATCTTTGTGGTATGATTGAGCATTCCTTGGGTATATGCCCAATGGCACAGGAGATCACTTCCTAAATATAACACCAGCAGCACAGACACTGAGCACAACAATTAATAAATGGGACCTCTTGAAACTGAGAAGCTTTTGGAGGGCAAAAGACACGGTCAATAAGACAAAAAGACAGCCTACAGAATGGGAAAAGACCTTCACCAACCCCACATCTGACAGAGGACTGATCTCCAAAGTATATAAAGAACTCAAGAAACTAGACATCAAAATACTGAACAATCCAATTAAAAAATGGGCTAAAGAGCTAAACAGAATTCTCAAAAGAATCACAAATGGCTGAAAGACATTTAAAGAAATGCTCAACATCCTTAATCAACAGAGAAATGCAAATCAGAACGACTCTGAGATACCACCTTACACCTGTCAGAATGGCTAAGATCAAAAACACTAATGACAGTCTATGTTGGAGAGGATGCGGAGCAAAGGGAACACTCCTTCACTGTTGGTGGGAATGCAAACTTGTACAACCACTGTGGAAATCAGTATGGCGGTTTCTCAGAAAATTAGGAATCCAACTACCTCAAGACCCAGCCATACCACTCTTGGGCATAAAAGTCAAATTCTTAAGAGACAAAGGCCCGGCGGTGGTGGCGCACACCTTTAATCCCGGCACTTGGGAGGCAGAGGCAGGCGGATCTCTGTGAGTTCGAGGCCAGCCTGGTCTACAGAGTGAATTCCAGGACAGGCTCCAAAGCTACACAGAGAAACTCTGTCTCAAAGGAAAATAGAGAGAGAGAGACAAAGTAGAATGTAGTTACACAAGAAAAGAGAATAGGGAGTTACCGTCTAATGGGCAAGAATTTCAGTTCTCAGTCGGGTGGTGGTGGTGGTGGTGCATGCCTTTAGTCCCAGCATTTAGGAGGCGGAGGCAGAGGCAGAGGCAGAGGCAGAGGCAGAGGCAGAGGCAGAGGCAGAGGCAGAGGCAGATGGATCTCTATTCAAGGCCAGCCTGGTCTACAGAGTGAGTTCCAGGACAGCCAGGGCTACACAGTGAAACCCTGTCTCAATAAAATAAAATAATAAAATAAATAAAATAAAATAAAATAAATCCTCCTCTACGCTATCATATTGCACCAGGTCTGCTTTCCAACACATTTTTATTTTATAAGCCTTTTCTAAGCATCCTCAGTTGTTCTTAACTGCCTTTTCTTTGACCCATTTTTAACAAGAGTGGTCTATTCCCCTGAAGAATGGAGCCACATCTGCCAGAAGCTGCTGTATTATGTACTTTTTCCTGTTCTGAATTACATTCAATTGGAAAACGCATTCTCTTCCTTTTACACCTGGGAATTCACCGGCCAAGGACACCTATATTTCACTTTTACCTTCCCAATACTGCAGAGGGCTTGGAGAACACCAGGCAGACGGACCTGGGCTATGGTGGCTGAACAAGGTGGATTAAGCCAGCTAGAGAGCAGAGTCCCTCTGTTAAACAAAACACCTTTCCTAAGTTGCTTTTGATCAGGGTTGTTCCATAGCAACAGAAAGCAAACTAGAACAAGAAGTACTGCCTAGAACTTTTTGAAAATTATGGAAATTTATATGGCTGTCCATTGAGGCAGAAATCACAGCCCATGTGGAAATTGTCTGAAATGTGGCTAGTATAATTGAAGAACTGTATTTCCAAGTCTGACCCACATTTGAATAGCCATTTCTGGAATGGAGAGAGAGGGCTCAGCAGCTAAGAGCACTTGCTGCTCTAGCAGAGGACCTGTTTGGCAGCCACATTTGGTCACCTGTGCACATACTCACTCACACAGAGGCATACACATCCATATGATTTAAAGTATTTGTTTGTTTGTTTTTGGAGGCAGGGTTTCTCTGTGCAGTCCTGACTGTCCTGGAACTCACTCTGTAGACCAGGCTGCCCTCGAACTTACAGAGATCCGCCTGCCTCTGACTCCCAAGTGCTGGAATTAAAGATGTGGGGTCACCACAACTGGCTAATTTAAAATGATTTTAAGGGCCAGGAGTTGGCTCAGAGGTTGATAGCACTTGGGCTCAATTCCGGGCAACTACATGGCAACTCACAGCTTCCTTTAACTCCAGTTCTAGGGGATCACACACTTTCCTCTGACACTAGGCATACACATAAAATACAAATATTTAAATCTTTTAAATAAATGTTAAAAAGCTGTCAATGGCCACTTGTGGATAGAGGCTATCATACTGGTGCTGTTCTGAACACTCTGACGTGTACTGTCTTGTGGCTTGTTTCAGGGTATTAATTTTTCCATTCACAAAAGACGAGAATTAGAAATACCTGGTCTCAAAAGAGCTAAATACTTGTTCCCAAGCCTTTCACTATGGAAAACCATAAAAAGACTCTTAGAAATTCTGAAATCTGGGCTTTCTCCATAGCTTTTCATGGATACGGAGTAATACATCCCAAGTATTACTCCCACCCTAACGTGCTAACGTCATTCTCTAGTTAAAGGTTCAAAACAAAAGACAGCTTCCTACCATCTTCACAATGTAGTAGGCCATAGCGTGTAAGTGTCGGCTGGAAGTCCCACTACCAATGACAAAGTAGTCTGTGTATCTCATTTCTGGAGGAACCTTGATCACACAAATGTCTCTTGCATTTTCTTGCCTCAGAAGTGAAACCAGCATGTCGATGTCAAACTTGGCGCCAATGTGATCTGAAATGCAGAAGTACTTGAGTCAGATGGCCAAGGAAAAAACAGACCTGCAGATATCCAGAGAAGCAGACTGACACAGAAGTCTCCTGGAGGGTGGCACTGCTCCTCCAAGAGTGTATTTATATCCAAAATGATTAGGTGAACACCAGGCAGGAGGATTCCAAGTTCAAAGCTGGCCTGAGCAACTCAGATAATGTCTAAAAAATTAAAACAAACAGACAAACAACAAAAAAGCCTGAGAATGTGGATCAGTGGAGGAATACTTGCCTAGCATACGCAAGGCCCTAGGTCCAATACCCAATACCATCTACACTCAAAACAAAACCAACCAAAAATCGGCTCAAAACTGAAGCTGGGCAGCAGTTTCGTACAGCACAGTTCAGCTTTTCTAGGCAGAATGCGGATATCACACAGGCACTGAATACACCCATTGCTATTAGCAAATGGAAGTGGTAGCAAATGCCTTCTATCCCTTAGGACTGAAATGAACAGTATACAGCAAATGCAGAGCTGCTACACAGCAGCACGACTTGGGGAGATGATGATATCCTGGGGCATGGGCATGTTACATCGAATCACAGCTACAAAGCTTACTGAACTGTAATTGGGAGACAGATGGGTTCCCAAGCAGTATCTGGTCCACAGCTCTCAACGGTATGAAGAAACAAGTGCTGCGCTGAGACCAATCAGTACGAGTTAACAGCATAACTGGGCCTCATTTTCAAACATCATGTTTTTCTTCTTTTTCTTTCTTTTTTTTTGTTAGAGATTTAGACACTTCGTTCTAAAAAACGAATACTGAGTGGATAAATTTGTTGTATTTCTAAGTTCAAATCTGACTCCAAAGGACCTGGAAGTTCATCAAGGCATACCCTCTCATATTCTATTATCTCTCAGTATGTTGTTGTTACTGACCTTCTCTCAGGCTTCCAAAACCGCTGGCAATAACTCAAGGATCGTACGTGGGCCCCAACTCCTCTTAGAACTTACACTGGCCGGAGCTCCAGGCTGCTCAGAATCTTCACTCCCCAACACTCTCAAAAATCCATTTCCTACGACCCTGGGTAGATCCTAAGGAGGGGTGAGAACCCTGGAGCTGTGATGCCAAGGGTCGGGTGTGACTAGCCAGCCATGTGGGCCGGGGTTTTGAAGCCGGCACGTCTCCTGGCCTCCCGGTCTTTTCGCTATACAGGAGGAAAGTTGGCGCCAGCCACCTCAGTCCCTCCTAGCTCTGCGTAAGTCCTGAGACTCACCCCCGAAGCGCACAGAGCAGCTCAGGGCCCCCTGGGTCAGACGGGGTCACTAGCTGTCCTGCCCGCTTACCTGCGGCCGCCGGCTGCGGGCGAGCCCCGCCATCGCTTCGCTCCTCCGGCTGAGGCCCACGGTGCAGGCCGCGCGCCAGGCTCGGGGTCAGGCCGGTCGCGGGCCCCGCCGAAAGCCATCGCTCTGCCAGCCGAGGAAGCCGGGGAGCCGAAGACACCGCCGGGCCCGCTCGCTGCGAGACCACCCTGCGCCAGAGCAGCGGCCACAGACGCCGCGCAGGCCACCAGCCGGGACCCATGCCTGTGGCCGCGACTTCTCTGGGGGGGAGGGCCCTCAGGGCGGCGCCGGGATTCTACGTCATGGTGTGGGCGGGGCCATGACCGAAGGCGGAGATTCGGACGGATTGGCTGAGGCAGAGTTTATTTATTAAGGAGTGAAAGGGAGCGATGGTGTCCTGCGCCTGTGAGTTCGAGGCCAAGCTGGTCTCAAGAGCGAGTTCCAGGACAGCAGCTAGGGTTACATCGAGAAAAACCCTGTCTCAAAAAAGAAAAAAA